>JAPYZP010013802.1:0-10402 GCA_030522985.1 Torymus sinensis
TGGAGGAGAATGTTTTGAAGTTGAGACACTGTAAAATAAATGCCGAAAATTTTCAGTATACATTCAGGGGATGAGTGAAGTATGTATATTTTAAAACTTTTTGTCGGCCTTAGCAGGAAGAGTAATTGATAATCGCTCGTATAATTAACATAATCAGAGTATGGCTTTCAAAGGTTTCTTTTTTTCGAACATTTTTCGAGCCATTGTTACGAAAACTTCTATTTACGTAGTTATTTCGGGCAACGAACTGAAAATATTAGTTCACGGATCAATGGTAGTCGAGTGCTTAAGCATGTTCAAAATGTTCTGAATTAGCGTTGAAAATTTTGCCCAACAACGTCCTTGACCCTAAAATAATCCGTATCCCCCAAAATTCCGTTCCAACCGAATTGCGCTCCTAATGCGTTTTAAATACCCGGTAACATAGCCCAAAATTCCAATTTTTCATCTGCCAAACTTACAATCCCTCGCGCATTCGTCGAACGTTTCCGGACCCTCTCGTCTCCGCACATCAGCCGCCGAATCCGAAACATTCCAGCGATTGAAAAACCGAAACCTCCACGCTCTCCACAAATCCCGCCCATTACCGATAATAATCCCGAACTTATCGGGGAAGCTCGGAGACCGAGAGAGTCCCGCGAATGCGGCCACACCGTGCCGATAATTTTCCATCGCAATCGAACGTCTCTTCCCTCTTCCCCCTCGCCACCATCACATTTGCATGATTCCGGCGCAAAATTCCTACGCGTCTACCATTGTTTCCGTTCGTTTTCACCGTACAGCGCATAGGCGAATTCCGCGAACGTCGTCCTCGTCGTCGTCGTGGGGGAATTTCGCCGGGACGACCGAAATATCCTCGCGGGCTCGCGCGGATCTCGTAAGCTCGTTAGGAGTATAGAGAGACCGTGGGTGGGCCAGGGATAATCTGTCCCCCGCGAGTGAGCCCCGATCGATCCCGTATAGCAGAGCGCTGGTATAGCAGAGGTATAGCCCAGTTTCGAGCGCCGAGCGAGCGATTTCCTAGGAGCAGCTGATAAGGAGGTATGGCAGCGGTAGTCGCTAACGAACGTTACAGCTGTGGGAGATATAGGGATTCGTTACATTTTTATCCGGGGGGTGTGTATATATAGGGAGGGTGGGGGGGATTTATCGTCGTCGAGAGAAAGGCAATACGTCTTGTTCGAGGCGACTCAGCTGTCTCGAGGATAATGTTTGCCCGGTCGTAAAAGGTTAATTGGGTGAGGCGATTAATTTTGAAAATTATCCGATTCGAAAGGGTCCGAGAGTGTGCGAGGTTAGCAAAAGAAAAGCGAGCCAACCTGTACATGTCTGTCTCAATTAACCTACTTACTCATCCCGAGCAATGACTATCGGATATTTTGAGAGACAGATAGAGAGAGAGAGAGAGAGATGGCTCTCGTGAATATAAATAGAGCGCACTACAATTAAAATGCGATAATTCAATGCGGCTGCAGAGAGCCACTCACCCGCTGCATTGCATATACACAGCCTCAATCTCGCGGCGCCGCGATATCCGATAGGCGAATTCGATAGCATTAATAACTCCATCGAGAATTTAAAGAGAGGAGGAGGAGGAGGAGGCGGAGGAAGGGCGATAGAGACAGCGCTAAACATGTACAACGCAGACCAGACCGCGAAAGAGCTAGCGAGCGAGCGAGAGAGAGAGAGAGAGAGAGAAACTGCGGGGTTGGGAAAGTCGTTAGGGGACCCGAGCGCGAATCCGGTTAATCGCGCGCGAACTTCGTGACTTTAAGTTTCTCGAGCTCCCTCTAGCGTCGAGTCCCACGCGCCGGTAATTGCTCACGGCGAGATATCGATCTCTCTCACTCTCTCTCTCACTCTCAAGCAAGCGAGCGCATTATTATGTTGGTGTATGAGTGGCGACGACGGTGTACCTAGTAGCACCGCGAGGCTAATTCGGCGGGCTCGTTGGGCGATTATTTGAGAAAGTCGAGCCTCGCTCTCGACTTTGGAGGAAGGCGAAAAAGTATATACCGGACGGTTATGAACGCGAGAGATGGTATCGCGCCCACCGGCTCTTTGGCATATTTCAGCTCATTTGAATACATACGTTTTTGGCAAGGGTACACGTAAGTGTGAGTGTGTGTATTTTTAGGCTGCTGGAGGAAGAGAGAGAGAGAGAGAGAGAGAGAGAGAGAGAGAGAGAGAGAGAGAGAGAGGGAGGGTGGCTGATCCTCTGCCAGGAGATCGCGAGGGGCTCGTGAAGGGGCGCGACAACCAATAGGCACACTTTCGGGATTTTTACAGCACGTTTGTACTACAAGTCGTAAGAAATGTCCAGAAAAAATCGAATGGAAATAAATTGTAATAAAACTTTGGGTAGAAATGACTTTTTAATGTTCACTTGAACGGAAAATACTACTGGTACGCACTAAAAGAAATGCCCGGTAAAAATTACAACCAGTTCTTACAGAAGCTTTCTTCTCGTAAAACTTTACGGTCGAGTCGCCGTCGACTGAAATTCTGAAAAAAATTACCGAACGCTTACAGGTTATAAGGGCGCGTTCGAAGATTTTTAGTAAAATTTCCAATTAAGAACGGCGCCTATATCCTCACTTTATGGCAATGACACCTCTTACATAATTTCACCAAAGAATCGCCAACCGCAACAGTACCAATCCAACTGCTACATTAATCACTATTACCTTTACTGTAACACCATCATACCAACAAGCCCTCGTTCGGCCACCAGCGGAAAAAAAAATTCCCCCCTCACGAGACTCCCGTCAATCATTATCGAGCTCTTCCTCCCTCCTCCTCCTCCTTCAAAAATAAACGGTACGGCCGTGCGTGGAAGCGTGCCAGTCTTTAGCCTACATAAATCAGTCTCCCTCCTCCGCACTCCACCTCTTCGCCCTACCCGAAAGATGGCAGAGCGTCAAACGCGCGCGCGGCAGGTGTTCCACATAGATACGGGGTGGGCCGCCACCACCGCCGCTGCCGCTACCGCCGCCGCGCTGGCAAAAAGCCAATGAAGGTGCCACGCGCACCTTCCACATCCGCATTCCTGGCTATTGATCTTCTGCTGCGCGGCGGCGGCGGCCTCGCTCGCTCTTTCGCGACTTTTCATTCAATGTCCGCGCGTGACTCGCCTGCAACCGAGCTGCTTCTCTCTCTCTCTCTCTATGTGCGGAAGAGAGAGAGAGAGCGTTATTTTTATGTAGGGCTGTCGGCGGCGCACGGTTGTTTCTGAAGGTTGGCGAAGAAAGAGTCAGGGCGCGCAGGAATGCTCTGCTGCTGCTGCTGGTGGTATTCATATTGCGGCAGTGGCGGAGCGAGCTATACGGTGGGCATGCTGGTAATGTAGGACTGAGAAGGTGTAACGGATAGCTGCGGGCTTCGCGAATTATAATGATGCGAGAGGGTGGAAATTTATTAATCGCCCGGTGCGCCTCTGCCTTGATTTAGCTTTTTCTACTGTATGGGCGAGAACGATCTTTATGCATTTTACAAGGAAGACCGCGTGTAGAATTGTAACCAAGAGGAATTATAATTTCCTAGATCCTCTTTCTCAACGATACCCCACACTTGATTATAATTATTCAGTTTAACACACGATGACTCCATGAGAAAGACGATCAAATGCGTATTATAGTACGGATTCCACGCATCGGTCGTCCCTTTCAAACTACACACTCTCTCTCTCTCCCTCGTGCGTACATATCGCGCGCGCATAGTCGCAGTAGTACGGCTTTTTGCGCATGCATATACGCATGCCGCATACCGCAAAATTTCCGCGCAATTTGTATTCTAATTAAATTAATGCGGCTGCTCTCGCGCGCGCGCAGTCTGGCAATTAGCGAACTAAGCCATTGCGCGTTGGGAAGCCATCGAAATCTTAGGACGAAAACTTTCCGGTCGAACTTCCTCGTCCCCTCCCTCGACTCTCGCTCGAGTTTGCCTACGTAAATACGCCCGAAGTATCGTAGGCGCGCGGAGATCGTAATGATATTATACTCGATGACTTTGTTTTGATACCTGAAGGACGCCGCGAGGAGGTGAGCGAATGTGTAGTTGGGGTTGGTGGGTGAGTCGTGATTGAATATGTGATAAGTGAGAGGAGTGGATTTTTGGTGAATGAAGGTGCTGGGTTTTCTTGGGATAAAACCTTTATCTTCTATTGTTTTCCTATTTTCTGGGATAAAAGTCGTTCTGAGGTATTTTCGGGATCAACATACCGAAGCTTTCCTTGACCATTCAGTTTAAACACCTTATTATAGCTCGAAATATTTCTTTCCCACGGCCACATAGACCTCGAACTACACCAAATTCCCATCCAAAGAAAAGACCTTTAACCTCCCTTTTTTCGCATATACCCCTACCCCACGCCCGGCAACCGAAAGACAAACACCGAAAAATGCGCAGCGCTCTTGTCGTCGTCGTCCCTGTTATCCTCGGGATCGGCGCGATCGCTCCGGGGGAACGAAATCGCCCGCCCGCGCGCCAATTCCTTCTCCCAAATCTACGAGAGAGAAAGAACATACCCACACCTGCGCACCGAGAGTTGCCCCCACTCTCTATCGTTCCTTTTTCGATTCCTCCGGTTATCGGCCACTCTCGATTTATTTCGCTCCCTGGATTCGAATTGCTCTCTCTACTCTCGGGCGCCTTATCGTTCGTTTTAGTGGGCCGGCGCGCGACTGTATTTTGATTCGCCATATTTTTCCGGTCCCTCCTAGCTACAATAGCAGAGAGAAAAAAAAGAATCAATACCCCTTCCCCCCCCCCCCCCCCCCCCCAACACCCCCCCCCCCCCCCCCCCCCCCCCCCCCCGCGCGACAGGAGAAGGACAAAAGCGCGGCTCTCCACCCCGCGGCGTAGTATCATCGTCGCCTTCGCACACAATGTAACGCGGTTGCCGAAAAGCCGCTTTCGCCGTTTCTTCTCCTCACGTAATACGTATGTCGGCCGCGTTCTTACAACCCGATGGCGCCCCCTTTTTCCCCGTCGTGCCCGCCGCGGGCTTTAAATATTCGCCGAGGCCCCGTTTTTTGGCGCCGAGAGCGGGTGTATCGATGATGAGAGAGAGAGAGAGAGAGGGAGTGGATGGACGGAAGGAGGAGGAGAGATTGATTTTGGCCGAATGGAATCTTGGATGAGGCGTGGGAGATTGAGCTGGTCGTGCGACCGATCTGGGCCAATGGGTGTGCGGATGTTGTTGTTGTGTATTGTAGGCGCCGCCGCCGTCGTGGTGTAATGGAGGCTCCCAGTGTAAATTAATCGAGTGTCTATAGTATCGGGTATATTGCGATATCCTGCCGATTGCTGTTGTATTTAGAATGCGCTGTCTCCTCTCCAAATACTCCGGGTACCATCACGCTATTATTCGTTTACTACCAACGACACTTTTAATCAATTTAACAGCCGCGCGCTTCAAGACGCTCACACAATTGTGTCTATATAATACTTTCACCCCCGGCCGCGGCAAATCGACGTTTTAATCTACCGTGCAGTTTAGTAATCTTCGAAAGGCAATTCCGCGCGGATATCCGGGCGTAAAAGTGAACCTATATAGAATTACGCTCATATATGTATACGCACATATAAACACTGGGAGACGGGCTGGCTCTTGGCATTAAGCGTAATTTGTCGAGCGTAAAAGAAAGTGCTTAGGCAGACAGGAGAACGCTCGCGTAATAACCTCAAAATCGACGTGTAGTTCCGGAGAGAGAGAGCACAACTCCACCCATTGTTTCCTCCCCCTGTCTCTCTCTCTCTCCTCGGCTGGCACACTGCAGCAGTAGCAGCAGCAGCAGCAGCAGTAGAAGCGTCGAGGCCCCTGTGTATCTATGTGTTTCCTCGAGTTTCATACGTGTTCTCCAATTCCTCCGCCTCTCTCTCTCTCTCTCTCTCTCTCTACACGTACGTGACGTCGGCTAAATGACGACTACTACTCCACCGCTGCTGCTGCTGCTGCTACTGCTGCTAGTACACGAGAGGCAGAGGCAGGCAGGAAGTGTAGTATAGGGTGGGAGCCTGCTGGGGATTAGAGGAGTTCATTTTGTCTATTGCTCCTGCGCGCACGTCTTTTTCGATCTATCGCTCTCTCTCTCTCTCTCTCTCTCTCTCCCTCTCTCTTTCGAGCCCGAAGAGAGGGCCGCTCTCGGGCCAATCAAGTGGACTTACCGGCGGCCTCCGAGTGTGCGGAGCCGTTACGCCGGCTCTCCACTTATTTCGTGAGAAAGAGGAGGCCAGAGGAGGGAGATGTCGTCCTGCGAGTGGCTATTTGTTTTTACACGTCGAGAGTGTACACGTATAATGCTTCTCGGCCGGAGGGCCAGCGACAGGATCTTTTAATCTATCTCGATAGGACCTTTTGATTTTAGGTATCAAGATTTTTCCCGGCTCAGTTACCGGTGCAGGTAGCTCGAGATGTCGTTCGCTGTGGTTAGTCGTAGTAACGACGTGGTGTTTGAGGATGTCAATTTTTATGTGTTTTGGCTGATTCTGTTTTAATATAGAATAATAAAATGCGAAATAATAAACTTTTCATAATCAATAACCGATTCTAGAGACGTATAACTAGTTGCGCTGCTGAAAATGCGGTTTCAGCTCAAAATTTCTTTTCACATCCAATTCAATTCGTATCGACCAGCTACACGTCAAAAATTACGGGAGGCTCGGCCCTTAACGAGGCTAATACACTCTTCATCGAATTCTCCTACGATACTTACACGCCATCCTCCGCCTCCTGCCGACGCTAACGACGTTCACAGCCCCGCACTCCGAGCCGGCCGCTTATTGCATTTTAGCATTTTAGCGCTAGGTAGCGAGCGAGCGCCGGCCCTCGTAATTGCTTTATTAGAAAGTCATTTGCGCGCGAGCGAGCGAGCGCCGGAGGCGCCGTCCACACATGTACACGTGGCCGTATCATCGGCGAGGGAAAGGACCACGACGTCATCGATGAAGAGGAGGGAGAGAGGGAGAGAGTGTGTAAACTCTCGGGGAAAATTGATTTTAATTGGGTTAAGGCGCCACGCCGACGTGTTTTCAGACGAACTTTGCCCACCGCGCACGGGGTTCGGATATATCGCGGGGGTTCCCAATTGAGAAGAGGGGGAGAGCCAATTATGGATTCCGCGGTGGCCAAGTTTTAGTTTGGCTCTGAGTTTTTTTTAATGCTATCCCGTGGTTATGTAGGTCGACGATGAGTGATTTCTTTTTCTTAAGTTTGTTATTGGTTGTCTTTGGGTTGTCGTCACTTCATTGTGACTGTATTATGGCGAACAATGGAAACGTTATTGTATGTAATTACAAACGATTAATAAAAATGGGGGAAACCACACTTTGTCGTTGGTTATGTTAAAATATTTTTCAAGCATTTTAATGAACAATATAATCGTATCACAACAGTGTTCTACATTTTCCAGTAGCTTTGCAGTGACTCACCCCCCCAAAAATTTTTTCTCAAAGCACGTAAAAGCGCGTTTAAATCAATTAATATTTACCGTGCTGAAAATTTCACAGGGATTATATTCCGGCTTTTTATTCGCTAAAATTGGGGCTAATAAATTTCATAACGTCGTACGCCACTTTCCCCCAAAAATAAAAAGAGGTTAAAAAGAGAAAATCGCGCCGACGGACTATACGCGTGCGCGCGTGCTCGTCATTATTGAAAAAATCATTAAGCCGAAATGAAACGGAATTTTTCTGCACGAGCAGCGAGTAGTATTAAAAGCGCTCAACTCTCTCTCTCTCTCTCTCTCTCGCTCGAATATAGAGCGCGCAAATCGCGAGCTGTTTAATCGTAAATTGGAAATTTCCCTCCGCGAGCGCGCGTGTATAGTCAATTCCCGGCGAGTTGTGCCACCAACGCGAGCGCAGTCAATCGGCTTTGTACGCGCTATCGCCTTTCCACCGCGCGTTCATATTATACGCGAATAAATCAATTCCTCCTACCTTCCCCTCGCCACCAAGTTTGCGCGCCGAGCGAACTTCACTTTTTTCCCCCGTTCGCGCATGCTCGATTATTTCTTATTTCGTGGACCGTGAGGGAGGGGAGCGGGGGAAATATCGTGAAGTCATAAAAGTTCCGTATTCGAGGTGTTCCCGTTCAAAGGAATTATTAGCCCCGACTTGTTGCCTATCGATGAATAATTCAATTGGATTTATAGAGGGCGAGATTCAATATTGACGCTTAAAGTGTGTAAAAAGGGTTTCTCGTTATTACCTGCCAATTAGGAGGAAAGCGGTCTGACGCCCGTAGTCAATTGTCGTTATGTAACGTATTGTTAAAATCAGCAAAAGACTTGAATACAAGTATGGTTGGGCGAAGATAATCACTATAAATGATTAGGTGACGACAATTAATTTCTATCCTCATTCAACACTTGATGAGTTTATAAATTCAAACCTCACAACCGCATAAATTCGAAGGCAAGTAGCTGTTGCACCCCCGCAGTCAATTAAATTTTTGTTCTCTCTTTCCCTCCCGTTTTTCTTTTTTGCTGATCGATCACGCGCCACTCATCCCGATTTTATTTCCATCCACTTCATTTGAATTTCCCGCGGCGACCGTTTTTTCGCACGCGCAAAAACTCGCCTGACAATTACAGCTGGGACGAGCGCGGGACGAATAGAGGGAGAAAGCCGCAAGTCGGAAAAACAGTATTTCCGGGTCGCCGAGCGAGCAAATGTATACAGGCAAAACAGCGGGGATGTATCTGGCGAACGGATAAAAGAGCGTGTTATAAATGCATTGGAATATTCTACGCTCGATTTATCATTTTGTTAATGATAAGCGTGCGAGGAGGGACTCACCTTGATGCGCAGGAGATGCTGCAGACTTTGTGCTTGCGTGAGGTTGTGGGTAGAGACGTTGTCCGTCATGAGGCGCGCGACGGCGATCACGTTCTCTTTCGTCACGTTGTACAGGAAAAGTGTGCATATCGTCTGCGCAGAAGAGTAAGTACACATGTCATCATTGTAAAACGAAAGTACGAATGAATTTTCAATTTCATATATGTTTTATATAGATATTTTATTACTTGCTGTTTGATAAATTTGTTCTCTTTATCAACAAAATATCCCATTTCACAGAGAATTAACATTAGCGTCTACAAAGAAGAGGGCGCTTACCTGGTTATTGACCTCCTCTCTCATGAAGCTGTCAAGTGAAGACACGGCATCCACGACGGTGAGGTTGTTGTGAGACTTGAGCAAGTTTTCATCGGTCTCGCTGTACCCGAGGAACATGAACACTCCGTGCGGTATATTGTACGCATCTGTTGGGAGCACACGCAAACAACTCTTTATACTCTCACTCTACCCTTGCAATTTCAGCATTCCAGAGTATGATTCTCATTCTATTTTAGATTGAGGGAGGGAGGAAAATATTGTGTTTTTGAAATCCATTATGATGCCCCGGGGCGAAATATGATTGGCAAGCCGGAAAGAAACTTTCTACTTTGTGTCGACCGGGAAGTTGGTAAAAGTAGGCCAACTCTTCGATAACTTAATTTTACCCCTTAACCGTGACCGCGCGCGTCCCTATGCGCACGTCCGGGAATTTTGCGCGGGTATAGTCAAATTTTTAAATTATTTTAATTTTTACCGCCGCGGCAAATATGTTTTCTCAATAAATACATTGTGACTTTGGGAAAAGCCGGGGAATTCATTATTCACCTTTGATATTGTTATGTATAGGAAATCCTTTAATGAATATTCCATTATATCCACGAGTGTCCGATGTACAATTTCGCGTTTCAAAATATTTCGATGTATTAAAATGAAATATACAAACGGCTGCAAATAAATAAATAAAATACCGGGACATCTGATCGTTGGACGTTCCCCTCCCCGAATCATGACACAGAATAACGGACACGAAGGGACGGAGAAAAATAGCGCTTTGATCACCCGGTAAATTTTGACTTTTAATTGTGTATGCCCTTTGCGTATCTTTTGCGTATGTATTAACTTCTCTGCCGTACTTCACTTCGAAAAGGCTAAATGTAGACGGTTTAATTAATAAAAAAAAGCCAAGCCCTGGTACAGACAGATTATATTGATCAGTCAATAAATGTAAAAGCCAGAAGTAAAATACGGCTTTTCTGTCATCAATGAAACGTTCTTATCAATAATAGGCATTGAAAATGGATACTGATACTGTAAATGTACTTTTCAGGTCTGGTTTCATTATCTAATAAAATATTTACGTAATACGGATATTCTTGGACAGGCTTGTGTCATACATAATATATAAAATTAATTTTCTACGACCCGAATGTAATTTATTAAACTATAGAAGAAGAACTCAGTGATACACTCAGAAAACAATCCTCCTGATTCGAAGAGAATCCGCCTGTAGCAGGAGGATTTTCCGCTAAAAATGGCGCCTCGAGGATTTCCTCCTGCTAGA
>JAPYZP010013806.1:0-10077 GCA_030522985.1 Torymus sinensis
GAGAGGAGAGTAAAGTGCAGCTTTTTACAGAGCCCAGGCCAGTCTGAACTCATCTCTCTCTCTCTCTCTCTCTCTCTCTCTCTCTCTCTCTCTCTCTCTTCCCCATCCTTTTTCTCCTTCGCGGCGTCGAGAAGAAAAATCCCGCAACATTCCTCCGGCCGTATATTTTTGTCGACCATCTCCAGTCGTGGCGAGGGCGAGAGAGATGGCGGATGACGGGGGAGGGGAGACGCGTGTACACAGGCGCTCGTGAAAAGTCTTCGCACCTCCTCTTATTTGCCCCAGCGTCGTCGTCAAAAGCACGGGCGCGAGAAAGCACGCTTTTTTCATTGCCGCCTCTCCTTTGCGGTCGCAGAGATCTCCTGGATTTATTTTGCTCGCTCTGTGTCTTAGCGAGTGCGCAAAGGGACTCGGAATTGACACTGCATTTGATGTATTATTATACTCTGGGTACACTGTTGCTATTGACACTGAGAATTGTTTGCCGTGATGAATTATAGCTGTTCAAATTCAACGGAGTTTGTTTTAGTATTTCGTAATTTGGTTTCGCGTTTAGCTTCTAAATTGAATGAACTTTGTTTTATAAGATTTCGCAAGTTGTAAAAGAAAATTGTTTTCGACTGTATGGGTTGGTTTACGAACGAATTTTTTCGCGTGATAAATGCTATTTACCTTGAAAAGTTATGTATATATTCAGTTAATGAGAAAAAATGTTTTCTGTTCTACATTAAATCATACTTTATTTTAAGTCTTTCGGAACATCGTTTTAACTAGTACACGTACGGTGGCAAGAGAAAAATCTAGCATGTTTAATCTGGGTACCTTAGCTATAAATTTACTGGTACACAACTTTCGCAGTTTTAAAGAAGCAGTGCTAGAAAATTTACAGCACATTTTGTTACGCGTTCTCCCATTTATTTACGTGAAAAAAAATAACCATTTAATTAGATTTACATCGTCTGAACTGATCATGTGTACGTTAATTGAAAACGTTGTAGCAGATAGAAATTTTGAAAACGAAGTAAATTATCGTCGTAATATCTTCTAATTATTAATGTTTTTACGCAGCTGTGTTAGTAATCTAGAATTTTGAATGAAACATTTTAAAGCTCCATAAACGTTGATAACAAAATTACTATTCGCATCGCTGTTTAAGCACGCAATTAATTATACCACCTGCTGTAATGACTCTCAAAATTTTCATCGTTAAATTAAAGCATACAATTCTTATTTATACCTACGTTATTTTGAATATCGCGCTATTAAAAATAGATTAAAATAAATTCACTCTCAAGCTCAAATTTTCCGGCAAACTCATATCTCTGTCGGAATTCCGGCATACCTTGCGTACAGTGGCGCACGCATCTCACCGTAATGTTTTTACTACTGCAGTGAGTGCACATACCGCGCGTGCCCGCGTACACACACCCACACGCGCGCGCGTAGGATCGGCCGGTGCGGCGAGACGACAGAGGCGCGTTGCGGACTTTTTTAATGGCGCCCTCGTGGTGAAGTGCCTGAGGAGCGTTTCGCGACGACTTCGTCATCGTCGTCATAGTCGTCGACTACGACAAAGACGAACAATTGACCGTGGTGTAGGAGAGAAGGTCTCGCGCTCGGATTGTCTTTGAATTTTTCAGTCTGCTTTTAAGTGCTGTGATAAAACTGGAAGAGCAGACGAGGCTGCGCACCGGCAAACGAAGAGTGAGTGAGAGAGAGAGAAAGAGAGAGAGAGAATTGGGGTACAAGAGTGAGAGCGAGAGAAAACAAAGAAGCTGGAAAGAAAGAGGCAGCGTGCTTGAGGAAATAATAAAAATGATTTTATTTTTCCTACGAGCCTTGGGTCAGATTTGCTGTGTTTTTTTTATTTATGATGAAGCGCAGTTTGATTGTGCACGCGGCTGAGCATGAAATTGTTCTTTATTTTGTTTAAGATTTCACTTATTATTTTTGAGAAGAGGTGACATAAATCATTTCTTTCTGTGACATTAGGTATAACTAAACTATGCAAAAATTTAAATCTACTTTAATTTCAATGCTAAGCTCCAAATCGAAGAATACGCGTAATTGGTTTACCTGAGCAAACACTTTTTGAATCTATCTTTTTAATACTTTAATTATAAAGTCTCGGCTCAGCGGAATGGAAAGACTTTATTTTATTTCATGATGAAATTATGACATTACTGAACAAATTTGAATTTTATCGATCCTCTTCTACGGTAAACCTTTTTCCCTTCTACATCGCCACTTCCTTCATCTCACAAGCTCGAGTTTTTCCTCCCGCGCGCTCAAGACGATATCTGCCGGCACTTGTGTACGCAAAGTTTCGCGCTAGCTTGGGCAGGATATCGCCGAGAAAAGTATAGATAGCGGTCGGCTGTTGGCTCGGCATGTATACACAGAGTTAGCGGGCTCGGCCTTAATCGAGATTCGTTTGTCCGTACTAATCGAATCGAGCTCGGGATAATTTGAGATTTTTCCCCTCCTCCTGTGCACTCGTTTTCTCCTGGCTCCTTATCTACGCGGCCCTCAAAATGAAGCCTCGGCCGGTCTTCTTTGCTCTTTCGCCACTCGAGGTTGAACCCTCAGCTAAAAATGTGAAGGAGAGGGAGCGTGAAAGAAGAATGTCTTTTTTTTTCATTCTTCTTCGGCGAAAGATCGATTCTCTAATGAAATTATGTCTAGGAAGACATTATAGGAATTGGCAATTAACACCTTACCTCTGCTATTGCATTAGAGGGACATCCTCCATCGTATCGAGTCTCGATCGGCTGTGCGCTCTTTGCCTCTTTCTCCTCTCCCCCCCCCCCCCTCGCTCTCTCACTCTCTCATCTCGACAGCGTGTTTATAATTGCATTCCGTGTAATTAACTAAAAGGGGAAAGAGAGAAAGATGGAGAGGGGTTGCAGCGTCTTGAATTCGTACTCGGAAGGAGAGAAATTGGCTGAAACAAAGATAGAAGGATCCTGATCGGGCACTACTGCTAAGTGGAGTTAAAATTTTATCTATATATATATATCGGAAGTCGTTTCTTATTTGTAGAAAATTTATTTGAGTGTTAAATCGATTTTCAATTTAGAAGTTACTGAAATTCTTCTAGCTGAACAATTCCATAAATGGAATTGGAGATAATACGTTTAGCATTATATTACAACACAGAGCATTGTGCATCCAGATATGAGAATATGGCTATTTATTTTAGGTTATTTTTTTTCAATTTTAGATTTTTACTAATTTTTCAAGTCATTCACTATCCCTTAAATCATTGCAAACATTGGATGATTGTAATAATGTTACATAATTTGAAAATAAATTTAAATAATCAAAAGTTCCATGTACGAATCTGTAATTAGCTGCAGCATCGCCTAAATACAATTTCATAATTACGTTGTTTTATTATAAATGATACAACTTAATCCATTTGAAAACATGGAGTATACAACATCATCTCAAAACATTTGATTTAAAAATCCTATAGCGTAACTACTAAAATAGGAGAAAATCTGAGTTTTGTTACAGGCATGTAATCAATAATAAGATTTGAAAAAAGGCTATGTTTTGTAGAAAGTGAAGAAAGTAATAATTCTTTAAGCAAGGCCTTTTTCCCTTTCTCTTCCTCGTGTTTTTACGAGTTTTCATTGTTTTTTCCCCCCCCCCTCTCTCTCTCTCAGCGTTCAGGTGCAGCCACGTGTGCAGTCCCCTTGTTTTCCTTGAGCGCTATAAAACCAGGGTAAAAAGGGCGGTTAAAGGCGTTGTGCTCCCGGTCTGACCCTATGAGAGCCCTATATAATTAATTTGCGCTGCTTCCAACCGGCCCATCTTTTTGTGTCTTTAGCTGCGGGACATAGACATATACATCTACATACGGGCATCTGCAACTCTGTGTGCGTGTGCGCGCGCACACACGAACTCTGCGTTCTGGGTCGAGCGCGCCCACCCAGCGGTTCTTAAGGATTTGGTGCTTAATAACAGCATTTGCGAGATGAAACATTCTTCTTTTTGGATTTTTCGGCGTACTGTTCTTTGTTACAAGGTTTTTTTGAGAGATAAGATTCTCGAGTGGCGGAAGGGTAAGGGATATTTGATGTTAGGATGTTGCTGGCTTACGATTTTAAGGTAATTACCTTGGAGTTTCTACTGTAAAAGAATCTTGAGAAAGGCAACCTTGTTTAATTTTAAATGAAAATACATTCAGCATGGTAAGAAACTTTTTGTTTTAAAATAATGGAATTTTACTCTTAATTATAAAGTAACTAAGTCAAATATAATAGGCTTAAATGTTTTTAAGTTCGTAATTGTTACGTGAATAATTCAATAACTGTTTATTCAAGTAATTAGTAACTTAGCTAGAAGTGTGTAAAGATGAAAGTAAAATATGTTGGCCCTTTCAAACTATAATTTGATTCTGATATTTGCTATTCAATAAGTATTTTATTGGTCACGTAGAAATGGGTTGCATTATTAGAGATGATTAGAGCTTTTCGTGATTTTCTATATTTTAATGGCCTATTTTAAGAACAAAATTATAGTTAGTTTTAAATCTTTTAAAAACGATTTAAATACAAGAAATATTAACTGATTATCATTATTTTAATATTATACCAATAAAATTCTCCTCTATATAACGTGTTACAGTTAATATGCGATGCGTCTACATAAATTTTACTTTGTGCGCCACGTATTTCACGATACAAACCCGTCGTTTATCCCCAAAAGACACGTCAATTGCAATTGAATATTGCCGTTCGAAAAAGATTGGCTCTCGCCTGTATTGAAAATTTATTTCTGGGCTATAAACAATTCCACGAATTCGCAGGTCAGTTCTTTACACAGATTCGTTAAAAATATGGCTCTATATCTTTTATCAAACACAAAGTATCTCAAATTAATTGCTTGTGCTGTGCAAGACGATGGCACAATAGTACAGTATATATTCGAAAATGATTTTTCAATACTTATTTAACGTGAAAATAATAATTAGCGTTATTCGGGTCAGAAGGTTACATAGCAGTTGCTGGTAGATCCCGAATTTGCATTTTGAATTACGTGCTCAGGCATACGTAACGTTAGTGCGAAAGCAAATAATGAATTTTTATTGCAAAAAATGTAAAATCAAAGTAGAATGATATTTGCCCTTTAATAATCAATCATACGAAGTCTATTTTTTTAGCAAACTTTGTACAAGAGGCTTTTTACCGATTATTTGCTGATCGTTAAAATGTTTCATCAAATTATTTGCCCGACATGAAAATAAAAGCAAGGTAAATAAGGCAGGCAGCTATCGAATGATACTCGAAAATATCCCCTTTCCTAATTAAATACGACTCCGGCTGTTCAAAGGGCCGCGAGAGTGAGTGTAATATTCATCCGAGCGGGGGAGGGAAAGAACGACGGCGAGTCGTTGGTCGCTGAAAAATTAAGCTGGCAGTAGCGTTTTTAATCTCGGCCGGCTCTCGGCATGCCGTCCACGGAGCGGTAAATAACCTCGCGCACAGCTCGTGCGGCCGATACTTCAAGAATTCATCCGGGCGAATCGCGCGCGGCAGTACGCGGCAGTACGCGCGAAGAAGCGGCGGCGGCAGAGAGACAGAGCCGGAATTACGAGGGGTAATATCTCCGGGGGCCGGTTAACCGATGCCTTTCAAGCCTGTACTGCACGTGCGCTCCCGCGGAGTTATTGCCGCCGGCGCGGCCGACACGACGCACCGGCGCGGGGGATATTTCCGGGGGAGGATACGGGATCGTAAATTCCGAGAGCGAGAATCGTGCCGCGCCGTATTTTCCGGGGGCCGAGGCCTAGCTCCCCGCTCCCGCTTATCCGTATACACAGATTTCCGGCGCTGCAGTTGCTCCGATCGCTCTGCGATTTGCGCCCAGAGGGCCCGAGTGCAATAGGCCTGCGCGGCAAAGTTTGGCAATTTCGGAAAGTTCGTTCCCGGCCGCTTCGCTGCCGCCTCTTGTGCGCGCGTAGTAAAATTTAATTGTCTAGATTGAGGTTTCGCGGAGCGAGCGCTTGTCTCATTTTTCCTACGGGGAAGCTGCTGACTCTCGTTCTGCCCGACATGTAGGCCTCGGCTCGGTTATACAGCCTCGGTTATCGCTTCAATGAGTCGCCGGCCAATTAACTTCCCCTGTCCCGTTTAAATATTAGTTATTCGAATGAGTTTTAACCTTATTATATATAAATATATAACTAATGATTTTTTATTCTCTTTCTTGCAGGTAAGATATTCGACAAGTCATTGAGTGTTCTCTACTGCTTTATTTTCTACTTTTGGTGAGTAGAGTCTGTTATAATTTCAGGTAGCAATTTGCGTTGTATATACT
Organism: Torymus sinensis; assembly: GCA_030522985.1. NCBI lineage: Eukaryota > Metazoa > Arthropoda > Insecta > Hymenoptera > Torymidae > Torymus > Torymus sinensis. Next base: position 6,328 of record JAPYZP010013806.1, read on the forward strand.
GCCTGTCACTCTTTATCTCACATCCGGCCAAAATTAGTTTAGCCATATTCATTGAAATTTATTAGTTGGGCTAACTTACTTCACGTACTAGTAGTCAGGTTAGGCGGAGTTCCTGCCGCGATCAATAATTAACGCGATCGACAGCCTCGCTGAGGAGTACGAATCCTTAAATAATAACGCATGTGTGTACTTGCTTGGTTCAACGTACATCAGTATTACAGCCTCTAATTGCGTATTAATAATGCACACCGTACAATCCGCTAATTATTATACAAGGAAAATTACAAATTCGCATACCTTCAATATAATTATCTTGAAACAAAACTTTTCTTTATTTATAACTTAACGCTTCACACGGTAATTATTGAATAAATTAACGTTGCGTAAGTTCTTCGTGTGTTTAATAAACTCTATGAACGCGAGCTCATTACAAGAACAGTATCAATTCTACTCTGCATACTTTTTAAGAATTTCGGATTATATGTAATTCAACGCTGTCGTGTTTTTTTCAGACATCTTAAAATCAAGTCTCGAATCGTTTAGCGCACGATCACCTCTGACATAAAATATTCCTACATAATCAACGATAAAACGACGACATCACGCGCATTTATTATCACAGCACGGAAGCGCAGCCGAGAAATTATTAACCGCATAAGAAATCCCTGCGCAACGAGTAAAACCCCCCCACTGGCTCCCGAAATAAACTCCCGGTCTCGTGCGAGCGCGCATTAAAGGGTCAAGCGAGAATTAATAGTTAACGAGCCGGGCGAATCGAAATAATAAAACAGTCGAGAGTCCACTCTTATAATATCCGTGACGGTGTATGTACGCGAGTAAGCGACTCGACGAGAGACACAAAGCTCGCGCGGTCCCTCTCTGTCTCTTGTGGGAAGAAGAGAATGCGGTCACTCGCCGGGCAGGATCTACGTTTGATTTACGCCCGCGGTCGCAAATAGCGCGTGCGCGCTTGCACGTCGCGCGACGTTTACGGCCCCGCAGATCTTCACAGATGCGCGTACACGCTTTCCCCCGACTCTCTCTCTCTCTCTCTCTCTCTCTCTCTCTCACTCTCTCTCTTTCTCCCTCGCTCCTGAAGCTCTAATGGGAAAATTATACGGAATTTCAGAGAGCTGACGGACAGCCGCAGGTGTGAATTCGCGCTCGCGCGATGCCCGTGGAGAGCCTAAGAAATTCCCAGCAGTATCGCGCGCCCGCTAGCACCACCTTCGGCTTCGTTGCTCTCTCTCACTCTCTCTCTCTCTCTCTCTCTCTCTCTCACTCTCACACTCTCTCTCTCTCTCTCTCTCTCTCTCTCTACTCCATTTGGCATGCGGCGGCGAAGCTTGCATCCTGCGCATCGCCCCCGCTCGGTGGCTTAATAATACAGAGGAATAGAGCTTGCAAGCTCACGGAGAGCTCCGATATAGGCCTATCGAATTTCTTAGGGCCGCTACCTTATCTCCCGCGTCTGTGCCGGCCGCGTTCTATCGGCGGTACGCTGTGGCACGTCTGGCACGGAATACGTCGTGCACTGACCTCCGTGTCATGTTTAATTCTCGAAGACTCGAGGTGTGGTGTGGTTTCGAAAAATTTTTCAAATACGGGAAACGTGTTTTTTAACATTCTTGAATCTTGCACCTTTCTCAATAGAAGTCATAATATACTTTTAAATATATATTTTATATATGTAAAAAAGGGGCCGGAACTGTTGGATTTTAATTAATTTTCGAGACTTATTTTACTTAAATCGTGTCTGTTCGAGATTGATGCTTAGATTTATTCATTGGAAAAGGTTAGAAGAAATGCTATTACGCTGGTTTCTTCCTTCAACTATTTAAATTATATAATTGTTATCATAATGAAATGATTAACAGACTAATTTTTTTTTTCTTTATCTGTGTTTCTCTCAAACGAAATATTTTTGCGTGTTATTGCTCAATCAGTACCAAACGGCTCAGAAAGCTTAAGGTCTCTTTTATTTCCACTTTACTGTCCGATGCCCTCTTTCTCTTTTTCATTCTCTATTCCTATATATACGTTACCGTCTAGAAACCTTTTTCCACGATTAACTCGCTGCGCGGGCCAGACCGAGGCGCTAGGCATGCAGCGATCCGTAAATTCCAGAGCACAGCGACGGCACCTTCTGAAACTCGACGGGTTATCCTTCGTTCGGTGCAAACTTTTCGCCTCTGATTTTTTGCTTTCCCCGTACCGTTTGTGTCTTGGCAAGAGTTACAGTGTTTGATCGACCTTGAAATACTACTTCTGGCTAAAGGTACCATTTTTTGCTTATCCAACAGTTTCAAGGTTTATTTTTATGTAACTTGTATTGCAATTAAATTTTAAAGCACTATATGTTGATTATTTTATTTAAGTAAGTATATGTTTATCATGATTTTTAATTAGTTTAAGAACAGTACAAAATGAGGCACACAAAAAAAGTTATCAAAGATGCTTTGATTGAATAGTGAAGTTTTTCTTTTTTTTTATAATAATAATAATAATAATAATAATAATAATGCTTTATATTTGCCTTCAATATTAATATTAGTACTCAAAGATAAACCGTCATATACCAATCTGCAGAATGAAACGGTAATTCGTATCCTGTTAAAAGCATTCTGTTCTAAAAGGATATGAATTCCTAATAGTACTCAACTGTTTTTCTACTGTTCTGCATCATTAATTATATAATTTGATAAGAAACGTCTGATAATACAAAATCCATGCTCAAAACGTCTATTTTAAAACATCCATTATCATATAAAATGATAGAAGTGAATCCAGTTATATGTAAAATCATTTATTGACAGTATTGTGTACAACCAAATCAATTATTTACGTTCAAAGATATATTTAACAGTTGAATTATATTATATTTTATAACTATTATGAAAGCTAGATCAATAATATTAGTTTCAATGTAAACTGTGAAAGCACCTTAGAATAATACATCTCTAGCTATAACTAAATTTAGATTGAATAACAGCCCGGGCATTACGAACATTCATTAGTCGTGCGCAGAAGGCTCCGTAACTTAGATGCTAAATCGATTCCTTTCCTTATTGAATCTTGCCGTGCAATAAGTCGTTTACCCTAATAATCCTTCCCCAGCCCCGTTGGAAAATCGTTCGGAACTTTGGGAGAACCAATGCCAGGGTCAAACGATAACGGATGAAATGAAGGCTGAGAGAGCAAGAGAGAGAGAGAGAGAGAGAGAGAGAGAGAGAGAGAGAGACCGAGCTAATAGAATTTCCGTCGGATTACCACTGGCGCACATTGTTCTTTCTTGGCAGCCGCTCACGACCGTCTGTTTTGCTGCAGGCACAGGTGCGTGGTAAGCGCATGATGTTTCTCTGCTGCTCTAATCCAGAGAGAATAGGAATGAGCATGGCTAATAATTTTAAATTTCGATTAAAATCAGTTATGTACAACAATCCACTCTTTAAAACATGATAGCCGGATATTGTGAAGCATTTAAAGATTGATTTTGATGGGCCTGTAAGGAATAGGCGCGAAAATTCGCTACTTTCGCTACATTCCCGAGTAAAAAAAGTTTTGTAGCCAATATATGGGTCATAGTCAAGATATGTGGCCAATGTGTGGCTCATATATCGCCACGGCGCCGGAGCCAAATATCGGCCATACTACACGGAAAAAAATTTCTGACTGTGACTGCCCCAACGCCCCCAATGACTGTAGGAAATCTCGGGCATTGGGTACGTCAGACTTTAGCGTAGTGACTGT
>JAPYZP010013808.1:0-10121 GCA_030522985.1 Torymus sinensis
CTCTCTCTCTCTCTCGGTTTTCAGGCTCATACTGCAAAGTGCGAGTGATTTAACAGCAATCGTAACTTCATCGTCGCACGATAGACTTTTTGTCGTTACGCTCCAGGTTTACGATACGGATAACCCAATTTTAATACCCGTAAACTGTTCCGTTAATCCGAGAATTGCGAGTTCATGGCTTCTTTTTCGAAAAACTATAAAACGCCTGATGACTTTTTAATACAATGATATTATTGAATTGAATGTCATGAATTGATTGAATAAAAAGAAAGTAGATAGAAAAGCACGTAGATTATGAATTCGTAAGATACCATAGCCTGAAATAAGACGACATGAGAACAAGAAGCTCTGTCGCGAAACTTTTAATAAAGTTGTAGGAAGATATAGCTTGGCAAGTTTAACTTACTAGCGAAATCCATGCGCATTGCGCGCGCTCTATGTACTTTTTTTATTAAACATCTTTAATAATTGATATAATACTGTAGTACATTTACTCTTCATAAATACTAAATTTTGAAGCTTGAAACTATAAACTTATTCGTATTTTTTTTTTCATGTAGTATCCTATAAAGAATAAAATCTGAACATAATATTTTGACATAATTTATTCTAATATTCCAACGTTGGCAACGAGGACCAGCGAGGAGTGGCAACATCGATGGGACTTAGCGCGAGTAGGTAGGTGGACCACCCATCGCATTATCCCAAATATACACTGAGAGAAAATTATGATCACTATTACTATAAAAGTATCAGATTTTATAGTGCTATATTGACACAGCATAAAATATAGTAGCGTTTGTTAATCAAATTATGATTACCACTACTATATGAAACATAGTAGATGATACCATATTTATACAATATTTACAAATTTGAATAAACCATAATATCGTGTACTAAAAAGAAACTATGATACATACTATAATCTATTTTCTTGTATTTAATAATTTTGATGTACTACACTGAGAGACTATTGGGACACCTGCTGTATTCTCTAAGCGCAGCTGCTGACCGTTCGTTTAGAGCGGCAGCTCACTCGATTTTGGGGCAGCCAGTGTCCTTAAATGCGAGGCAGCCACTTGCAGAGTTTTAGTACGCCAGTGACGCCGAAGTGAGGCTGTACTATTTTAGGGCAGCAGGTACACTAAATCAAGGGGCAAGTCATAGCGTGCGTTTCAGACAACTGCTATACTAGCGAGTGCAGCAGTTGCATCAACATTCTCTCAGTGTACGTACAATAAATATTGTAAATTCATTATTTTTTAGCTCCTCACGAGCTAACGAAAACCGAATGTGTAGGACTCACTATACAGTACATATACGTATATAATTGTGTGCAACACAACGGGTAATCTAAACCCGCAAAGGGCAGGTGGGCGCGAGTTATCGCGTATGGATTATTTTTCGAAAAAGCCGTGAGCTATTTGAGTGCCAAGATTGCCCTATCCATAATTTAACAGAATTGTAACTCTGCTATTGGGACTTCACATATACCATCATCCATTCACCCTTATTTTTTCGTCCCCTCTTCGCCTCGCAGTTTTCTATCTACCTATAGATAATCTCCCGCGCGCTACTACGGCCCTCGAGTCGTTAATTATTTACCGCTAGCTCCATCAAGCTTTTTTTTCGCGACGCACTCGGATATGCGCGCCTGGGAATCTGATTTCACTGATTTCGAATGTTTAATGGATGTGCAATGCGGGGAGGATCGTTATAAGAGATGAAATTTTAATGAAGTGCTTGGAACGTTGCTGCCGGGAATTTATCTCTCTGATCATGATCTTCAGATGGCTTTGGTCTCCCTCTTATCTCAATACTTATCTCTACACTTAAATATTAAGTTCGTGAAGTTTGTTGATTAGAAAACTTATGCTGAAGTAATATTCTTGTCTTCCAGAAAAATTAATATTCCAATTTTCAAGAAAATAGAAACAAAGGCTATTATGTTAATTTTCATCAAATATTTTATTATGCGGTGATTATAAATCATGAAATTTAAAATTTGGCCTCGAGGGATCTATCCGGAATTGAAACAGCAATTATTTGTAGAGGTTGTCTACGAATTTTATAAGCAAGTGGAAATAACTTTGCAGTTTTCAAAATTCTCCAATTTTCATATCGGTGGGTACCGATATCAAACCGATATCGTTACCACCCCCCCCCCCTTCCTAAAATTGAACATGAAATAAAATGAGACCTTCTAAATTAAAATTGAATAAAAAACAAAAAAGATTAGTATTGCTTATTGAATTTATTTTTAGCAGACAAAATCTATAGGTACTTTTGTAACATTGGAAATTTGCTAACATTTTTTTTCGCTATATTAAAAACCCTTTTCCCTATTATATCAGTTTTTAGTTTCGAATGTGTAAACAAATCATTAAAATAAATTTTCATAACTTTAGATCTACTAGACCGCTGAAGCTACCTTCAAAAATTATTAAAATCGGTTGAAAAGTGAGGTATGCAGAGTCATTTGTCCGAAAAATTTTAATTTCGGAACACCGTGTGTCCTGGTGAAGATGAAAGTCGATATTGACCAGTAGTGACCTGGCATTTGACGTATGGGGTTTCCCAATACGTTTAACTGAAATTCTCGTTGTGTTGGTGTTGAGCCTAACATCGAGTACAGTACTCCTTGAGAATACCCCCCCTATTTGTCTTTTTAACTCTAAGGAGTTCTTTATGAGATAGAAAAGGATACGGCGGCGGTATTCTGAAAGAGTATAGTATATTCGTCACTTTGGCCATGTCACTACCACTGGCTGTCTCCTCAAGATTGTAAACAATAATGTTGTTAGATCGCGCCAGACTGCCTTGTACCTCAGCCGTCACCTGGTAAGCGTCCTTGAAGCAGCTGGTCAGATTGTTCAACAATAGAGACCCGATTCGCGACTTCCACAACCTTCAGGTGGAGATCAGTTATACCTGTTCTAGCTTTTCGTCGATATTGTCCAGGCCCTTATAGACCCCTCCATCATTAATCTTCTTCCAGAGATTATCCAGTGCGGTGTTTAGAAGGTCCTGGAGAGCCTCATGACTTCATGATAAAGAGCAACTAGAGTTTTCAGACACATAGAGAGATTCATGCCGGTTGGGTCGTCGCAGTACTTTTTGAAAGCGCCTCCATGCAACAGCTTGGCTCTTTCAAAACAGGAGGGTGTCGTAAAGTGCCTTGCACTTGTTGTACTAGACAGATTCCTTAATTAGGCCCTCGGCCGGGCAGAGGAAGAATTTGCTATTTGACATCTGAAGATTGGTAAGACGAGGGGTGCGAAATGTGAGATTATGTCGACCCGCGCCACGAGTGATTACGAGAGGCCCCGTGGATATTACTTCCCACAGTGAAATTTATAAATGATAAGTCTGACAGGAATGATCTAGCGAACTCAGAAATATCAAATGTTGTGATGTACACAATAAAAAATACTATAAACAAATTAATCCTTGAGTGAGAACCAGACAGTTGGCGCTCGCTAAACAGACATCACAAATCAAATTTTGCGCCCAAGATTAAGAAATATAATTACTTTCCTTGTTACAAATAAAAAGTTTCTAAACATTTTTTTTTTGCCAAAATTTTATTGACTAAAAAAAAGTTTGAAAAATTAAAAGAATAAATCTTGACAAAAGTTATTACAATACACCTTCATAAGACTGAAGTCAGGCGAGTCACGATACAATATTTCCAGCGCCGTTTTTTATCGACTTCTCAATGTCGTCCCTGAAAACACAACCATTTGAGTTATCTGACTATCGCTCATTTCTAAACAGGTGGACGTAGCAGTATTGTATCGGTTACGTACTAGAGCACCATTGTTTTGTCGATGACAAAAAGAATTGACATTTCACATAAAATTCTCCATAATAAATGAAACGAGAGACGGATGAGGCGAGAGCGAGTAAAAGAGAAAAAGAGAGCGAGCGGGAGCGAGAGGAAGAGAGAGTGAGAGAGAGGTAGAAAGGTAGAGAGAAAAAGAGAAACAATGACAAAAGTCGTAACTATTAAAGGAAAATGAGAGAGGAAGCGTGTACATCATTGCTGTCCGTCCTTCTCGTTAGCGTTCGTGCAGCCAGAGGAGTTATATGCATAATACGCACGAGCTTTCTCTTTACATTGTCACGGTCGAAGGGAAAGGCGAGCAACGAGGATAGGAGAGAGAGGCTTTCAACAAACAAAGGGCCACCTTAAACGTCTAGCTTTGTTATAATTTACTCTCCGCGATCTAGTTCAGCAGTTAACAATGTGCACTGTTTGACGAAGAAAGCCCCCCCCCCCTTCTCACTCAGTGAGCAGTTTCATTATCTAATTGTTTAAATAATTCGATAATGAAAATGTAACTAAAAAAGTCTTCGTATTAATTTTATGAAAGAAAATTTATAATGTCATTGGTTATTCACTTTTAGAGGACTGGCATTCGAATTTTCAAGAAAAGCAAAGCGGATTGGAATTCGGCAAACGTTAAATTATTTATGCTAAGAATTACATTATAAAAAAGTATCAAAACAGTTTAAGATTCCGAGGATTTCCTCATATACTTAAAATGACGGAACAGGTTTTATAGGATGCACGTTTCAAATTAAATAAAAAGGTCGTTAGCATTCACCATTAAAATGGCAAAAAATAAAGGTTTTTTTATCTTTTTTTTTTAGTTTTTCCAATATTAGTATATATTAGTAATTGTTGTGAAAACAATTTGTCTTCTACACTGCACTATTGATAAGGAATACTCGTTACTAATAGATATTTACCTTACCTTAGAACTTTCTCCGATGAGCCTTTCATATGGTCCGGAATCATAGTCATCGATGTAACAAGTTTTTTCACTATCCGTAAGCTTTGAAATTTTCCTGTAGATGGATTGACTCCAGATTAGAACTAAATTATTCCTGAATAGTATAATTCTCATATGAGTGTAGGGATTTTTGATCCGATGAAGAAATAGTATATTGTGCACCAAGCGAATAAAGTGGGATGTCTGCCCCCTGCGCGAGAGTTACTCACGAGTGCAATATACAACTTTTTAACGTACGTACTCGATTCCTGCCGAAACGGGAAAAAATGCTGCATATTTACTTTCTAACCTCCGGTAGGGAATGAACGTAGCCCTTTTTTCCTGCTTTTTTCCACGCACTTTACGATGGGGTGTGTTAAAAAAGAAATTTGTGCTGTTTTTCAAGTATTTTTTTTTAATTCTTTTAAATTATTTCAATTTTTTCAAAATTTTTCTGATATAAAATTTTTTTCTGATATTTAATGCTCAATCCCGACACCCGCATAAAAATGATTCGTATATACTTATATATACTTATAGATGTTTATATATCCTTATATAGAACTATATATAAATATATATGTATTATGTCTCTATGCAACAATGTATAAATAAATAAGGTTGTAGTTGTTTATATGTAATTATATACGAGGACATACAATTTTCTCCAAGACCATGCATAACCATGTATGACTATATACGACTGAATCTAATTTTGTATGGGGTCTTAGTTACTCAATTAGAAACGTATAATCTTAGGTCAAATTCACGATAATGCATGGTGATATATATTCATGTATTATGGTGTACAATTGTATACATCAATATACAATTATATAAATAATACAATCACAGAAATCATATAAAGTTATATATAATTATATACAAATATAGTGGGAAATTATTAGTTTAAATTTATGTATTAAAATATGACTTTTTTTATTTCAGAAAAAAGGTATCTAGCCCCCTTAAGGGTTAGAGAGTTTATTTGGTAAATTAAATTGAATTTATAAGGTTTAGCAGAGCAATTATCGCGAATTCATCAATCGAACCGAAAACAACATAAGATGTAACACGAAAGTCTTTTGGTCTTATATTAAGAAATTAAAAACTGTGATAACGTAGTACCTATACATATGTTTTATTCTAATTCTAATGTGGATCTAACTATACTCTCTATCATGTGTCAGTTTCTCTTCAATAAATAAATACATATGATTTTTCCATCGAATATTAGAATTACATTTTCGAAGGGAAATACAGGTGGAAAAAATTATTAACTATTCAAAATAATTGTTTATCGTAGTCTCAAAGTTAAAAACTAATTTTTGGTAGAGATTATATAGCCATATTTAAAGAAAAAATGAGTTCTTAGTTCTAAACAAGCGGTCAGAATGTCACTCTTATTGTGACATCTTTCCCTAATCCTTGTTATTACTACTAGAAGTTGAGCGCGCTGCGCGCGCTTTCACTCGTTTCCGGGTCAAATCTATCTCTGTCTCTATCTTACACGACGCTATGACACTACGTCATGAGATGCACGCGTAATGCAGCGTAACGTATCAATCTCATTTTTATAGAGGGATATTTCTGGAAGCGTATTATAAAGTTACATAATTAAAATATTTCCCGTTCCTTTTTCATTTTATAATCACAATTTTTACAAGAATTTCTTTAAACAATAACTCAACTACAATCGATCACTCTGTTAAAACTAACGTTAGCCTGTATCGCGTTATACCTTTTACCTTTTGTTCCAGCTATCTTTTAGCTCTTTAGCCGTAGGCTCTCTCTCTTGCTCCTCGTTATTTCCTGGTCGGACGCGGTAACCCTTCTAACTCTCTCTCACTCACTTGCTCGCTTTCTCTCTTCTCTCTCCTCTCTCTCCCTCTCTCTCCCTCGCCCTCGTGACTTCCGGCTCACCCTCGCCAGCGGACGCGAGTATATCGCGAAGCGCAATAAAAGTTCATCTCGCAGCGACATCCCCTGCAGTTCTCCATATATATATATATATGGTTGTGTGAATGTGAACCTCCCATCATGCTTGTGAACACAAGAAGAGCAGCCGGCTTTACGTTTTTACCCACAGAGGTAGTTCTACCATGCGCAAAATGACTTTCTTAACGGGACATTCGAATGTTATGGGAATAAAACTTGGCAGGATAACAAATTCTTAAGAAGCATTCGAGACGTCGCGCTGGACTATTAAATCCGATTCGCGGCTTCATGTGGTTTGACAATAAGCAAGCATACGTGAATCATATTTAGTCGTTTAATAAATTAATTTAATCCATTGGTCGAGTTTTACTCCCCAAAAGTCTTAAAACATGTTTTTAAACATTTTTTGTCTCAAAAATTTTTTTAACCGTTCCAAAGCTTCCTATTTGAGGGAGAACTATATAATAAACGGAGCATGAATTCAGGGAATATCTTACAAAAACACCAAATATCTAATTTAAATTTTTTACAAAATCTCCAAATTTATGCAAACCAAAATACTAAATATCATCTACTACTTTCTTTAATAACATAATTAACTATGGGATAATTACTTGGGGAGGAGCATACCAAAATAACCTAGATTTATTACAAAAAATACAAACAATGTTAATAAAAATTGCAAATAAAAACACTGTTATTCGAGATACCTCAATGAACTTAAAACAACTTGTTTCTTTTGAGTGGGTATTCTATAATTATAACACCCTTAAATGATAACACATCAAGTCAGAAAGCAAGACAAGAAACAAAACTATAATTCTGCCAAAAATTACTAAATCCGTAAATGATAATAGCTACATAACAGCTATTAGAGTTTACAACAAGCTAACAAATGATCTCAAGACTTTAGTTAAAAGTAAGAAAACTAATGTTAACAAAATAGAACAGTGGATTAAAGCTAATGTAGAAACAGTTAAACGTAAAGTTTCTATCGTAAGTGTGGGGATTACTGTGCCCCTCGACATATTTTTGCGAACAAAATTGTACAGATTAGTGTAATCAATAATGATGAAACACTTTGAGCATGTTAAAAATAATTTTCAAGTTATTAGTAGATGAGAAGCTCTCCTTGTAAATGTGGTTTCTTCACAGAGGAAGTTTTTTGATAGTAAAAAAAAGTTTTAGAGAAAATTCGTTAGAAATGTTTTATATAAAATTGAGAATCAAAATATATTATTTTTAGTGTGCGCGCGCGTGTGTGAGTGTATATGGGCAGATCTCATGATCCATTAAGCCGCTTTTGACAAGACACGGCGTATTCTTTTCTGTTTTCCTTTATTTATTGTGGATTTTTTTTTAAATTTGATTCTCTTTGTTTTACAGAGACTTTTTGGCAGAGCCACGATGGCTCAGCGGCAGCGCGTCGGGCTCGAACCATAAAGGTCCCGGGTTCGATTCCCGCTCCCGTGAAAAAGCCGGCACCACTGACACAAATTTTTCATGTGCTTACTTTCACCGTGGTCTCGGTGGTTCTTAACCCACTTGAAACTGTAGGTCCAGTAGTTGGGGCGGTAGCGTCCTCCAACTATCTATAAGCTTCGCTAACAAAAAATCACTCCCTTGGAGTATAAACACGACCTGATATGGCATATCGGCGTCTCAGCTGAGAGAACCACGGCCACTAAAAAATACTACTACTACTACAACGACTTTTTGTTTGCTAAAATTGAATTTTTTCATTTGTTTTTTATTTTTAAGACAATATTAGACATAGCGATTTTTCTATTTTTCAATACCGAAACCAAACTAACGACATATACATGTATATAAAGACCCTAACTATTTATAACTGTAATATAATCGATAAATGCCAAAAAAGTGAGAGAAAATGCCCGGATTAGCATCTTGATTACCAAACAAACTTGGAAGTAAATTTGCATAATCATATTCGCAGTGCTTCGCGTGCTTAATCAATTTCTAACTGAAATCACCGTGAAAGTCGATATTCTCTTTGACAAGTTTCTGGTTGACATGCGGGATATGCCGTGGAAACGGACGGGACGGGAGAGTGTAGACAACTAAAGCTATTTCGAATCTAGGCTTGTTATTGTAATCAAAACTTTAGCACCCCGTCGTATCGAGGGGTGTCTTAGCTGGAGTATATCCTTGAATTGTCACGTTGTCAGGGATAGGTGCCGTCAATGATTGCTACGGATGAACGATTTGTATAGAAAATTATACTGACCTAAAACATTTTAGCTTCAATATGAATTAATACTTTGTTTAAACTTCTTAGATGACTGTCTATTTGCTTGATATGCAGAACTCTAATTCAAATATATGATATTTCGGCAACAAAAGATATGGATTTCTTAGCAAAGCTGCCTTTCATCAAGAGAAGTTAACGGCCTAAGTAAATTTCAATATTTGATAAGAAACTGTAGAAGAATGTAAACTACTGACTATACATTTGCATATAGCTTCCCCAAACTTGCTTTATTTTTACTTTATGTTTTAATTTTTAACGTTAAAATAGAAAATGTATTACTTACTAATATTATAATTATAATAATATAACCATCAACACCATACTATGTAGGAAAATCTCTGGAACTTTGAATTTTGTTTGTTTAAGTAATTTCTTGCTGCTATGAGTTTAGCGTGCGAAGCATATAAACGAAACAGGATGGAAAATCTTCATTTTAGGACTAGCAAAACTAGTCCTGTAATCCATATTGGTGTGCCACGCACGCTAAACTCTGAGCATAAAAAACTACTAAAAAGGTCCACTTTTCGGTAACAGGGGAAAACATGGACCTTTTTAGACAGTTTTTAAATGCTCAGAGTTTAGTATGCGTGGCAAACCAATATGGATTATAGGACTAGTTGTCTAGGTTGAAAATGAAAATTTTCCACCCTGTCTCGTTTATATGCTTTGCACGCTAAACTAATAGCAGTAAGAAATTACATTAAAAAAAGGTTACCATAAAAGTTAAAAGATCCAGAGATTTCCCCATATATCCTTATAACAAATTTTGTCTACCGAATTTCTGAAACCATTTAAATTTAAAGACGTTTCTTCGAACGCTTTTTGTTCAGCTTTAATTGTAGGCTCACCTGCAGTGGATGGATTTTGCTAGGCTAAAGCTTAAGGTGGCTCATGCGATTTTTAATAAAACAGCATATACATCTTAAATTTAACAGAAATGTTCTTGAGATATTAAGCTTTCGATCTGTACTAAGAAAATTGTAGGTTAACGACCAAATTATCGAAAAAACAGAGTTTATAAATGGGTACTATTAACACATAACCTTATGTGAATGAATAGTTTATTGCTTCGTAATAACTTGTAAAACAGCAGTTTTTAATGTACAATATATAAAATTATAGATTTTTTA
>JAPYZP010013832.1:0-10197 GCA_030522985.1 Torymus sinensis
CTGTCGAGCCATCGATTGGCCAATGTGGCATTGGCCGCGCAAGCGCATTGACCAATCGACGCAGCTCGACCACCGACTCGTGCAGTCGTGCTTGTGTCACAATTGCTGTGTCCCGAGAACAGTTTGGTTTCGGTCTCGTGTCCGACACTGTTTGGAAGTTAGTCCCCCGAGATCGTTTGAGCTCGGAAAATCTCTGTCTGGAGCCCGAGACACATTTAGAATCAGGCCCCTGCTCTCTCATCCCTCTTACGATCTCTTCGGCATTGCGGGGTCGCGACTCGCGCCTAATGTTGGAGATGATTGCGTCGAGATTGAAGGTTACTCAATAATCAGGCAGGATAGGAATACGCAGGGGGGAGGAGTTCTGCTGTATGTAAAGAATGTGTGTAAAGCTAAAATTTTATGTACATCGTCAACCATGATGGACAAGGAAAGCCGGGAGTTCCAGAGTACATAATGTGTAGTGTTCAACAGGGCTCCTCGCCGCCTGTGTTTGTTGCAGTCATTTACAAGCCGCCAGATGCCGAGCTCATCGTTTCTGATCTTGCTGAAGCTCTTAAAAAACATTCCACAGGTTTTGCGCATCGAATAGTCGTGGGAGATCTAAACACAAATACGTTAGTAACGGAACCAGAAACGACTTCAGTAAAAGACTTAGCATGTCAACTTAACTTAAAACTTGTTGAGCATGGCGCGACTAACCATCAAAACGGAAAATCTCGCACCTGGATCGACGTAATTTTCATGGACGATGATGATATAGTGCTAGACTCTAACAATATGACAGCGACTTATGGCAATAGTCACAATATAATTGATGTTGTTATTGACGTACCAGTATCTCAGAAACCTCCTCTAGGGAGGTTTACTTTCCGTAATTTTAAAGCTATTCGTCAAGAAGAGCTTTCTTACTGAAACGATTGCGATTCGTCGACTGTCAATTGTGCAGATGCTGACGTTGACGCCCGTCTAGAACATCTTAATGCGAATATTATGAAGGCTTTGGACGAAGTAGCTCCGATTAAGAAATTTCGATCCAATAGAAAACAACAAGTACGGTAAGCGTGACGCTTTACGCCGACGATATCTTCGAACGCGAAATCATGATCTCTAGGAAGGATGCCAATCTCTTGCGCTTTTAGCAGAACAACTCAAACGCTCAAAGGAAGCACGGGATATATTTCTTCAGAATAAAATTTTCGAAGGACTTGATAGCGGGAAGGATATCTGGAAAGAGTTGAGAAGTCTAGGTCTTCTACCACAAAATAGGGCTAGGAAGGAACTTCACGGATTTCTCCAAAAGAATTAAACACTCACTTTGCGGGAGCCTCGGTCTCGGCAGAAGAACGCGAGGAAGACTTAAATGAAGTTATGGCATCAGCTAGTGATGAGGGCTTTACCTTCGGTAAAGTTACTTTTTCGGAAGTAGTTCTAGCTGTTACACATTTCTCCTCACAGGCTAAGGGCGAGGATGGGATACTGCAAGGTGTGATAGCAAAAGCTCTTCCAGTTATTGGTCATCATCTTGTCGTTATCTTCAATGCTTCCCTCTCGAAGAGAATTTTTCCCGAATCGTGGCAGAAAGCTCATTTGGTACCACTGAAAAAGACAGCTATTCCATCGACTGTTAGGGACTCTCGTCTAGTGGCACTATTGAGCTTTCTATCTAAAGTTCTCGAAAAGCTTGTTCATTATCAGATATCAGCATTTTTATCTTCAAAGAAAATTCTCGATCCTTTTCAATCTGGATTTCGACCGTGTCACAGTACGCAGACAACTCTATTAACATTGATGGAAGATGTAAGAGCTGTAATAGACCAAAAACATCTGCTTACCATTCTCGTATTGTTCGATTTTAGTAAGGCGTTCGACACCATATCGCCAACTAAATTATTGAATGAACTGATCAGAATAGGTTTTTCCAAAGGGGTAGTCCTGTGGATAAAGACGTATATTACAGGTTGTAATCAAAAAGTAATTACGAAATTAAATGGTGAATCAGATTGGCTCACAACCAATCTTGGCGTACCGCAGGGCTCAGTCCTAGGTCCCCTTCTTTCACCCTTTATATAAATGATATAGAGAACACTTTTTCAAATTTTAATAGTAATTTTCAAACGAGTGGTGTCGAGCACCTGCTATATGCAGATGATCTTCAAGTTTACATACAGATAACCAGAGACGAGCTGAATGAGGGGATACGACGCTTGTCTGGGCCGATGACAACGCCCGCAGTTTCAATGTAAAAAAAACCAAGGCTATTATTTTTGGATCTGATCACAATATTAACATACTACGGGGTATACATTTTCCTGGCATTCAGATTCAGGATAAAGACTTCATCCCTTTTGTCGACACTATAACTAATCTCGGTGTTGTAATGGATTTGAAACTAACGTGGAAAGCGCAAGTGGATGCAGTTAGCCGAAAGGTTAACAGAGCCCTATACGGACTCAGACTAGTTAGCTAGTGTATCTTGACGTGACGGAAGAACTTCAAGCGCGACTGCAAAAATTACAAAATGCATGCGTGATATATGTAAGCGGTGCTAAGAAATTCGAACACATCAGTTCATACAGGTATAAGCTTGACTGACTTGATTTAAGGGAGAGAAGGACTTATTTTGAAGCGGTATTAATGTATAAAGTTATCAACTTGGGTCAGCCATCGTACTTAGCCCCTTATTTCAAAAGTGCGATGATAGAACCTCGAGTAGGAGAAACTGCAGAGAACTTATAGTTCCACCATCGCCAACTGACGTAGGGTTAAAATCTTTCTGGTCCCAGGGTACGCGTCTTTGGAATTCGATTCCTCGCGATATTAGGTACGTTTCCTCGGCGTATAAATTTAAAACGGCGTTTAGGAAGCATCTATTGCAAAGGTCATGCGATGTCGACTGTATATATGTATAAATAGATTATAGACGCTTACTGCTATTTTTTGAGAACAGTATTAGATTCTTTTAAGAGGTAACCTTTTTAACGTACATCGTATGAATTAAGGAATGTGATGAAATCAATCTGTAACGGCTAGATTGATGAATAAGCAATTTCAACTATGTGATACTTTGTTACTTGGCAGCTGCCATTGACTAATTTTGTGATGCTTATATGACTGATATGTTGTTCACAAATATTAATTATGTTCAATAATATTAAACCATCCTTTTCCTAATAGGATTTAACCCACGTGGTTTGCCTATTAGTTTTTCCCCGTCTCACAGGCGTAACCCTGGGCAAATGCGGGATGGTAGATTGTAACTTATTTATTTTGTATTGCACAACTATTCTATTCTATAGTCGGGACCATGTTGTCGGGCGTGATCGGTCCGCCAAGAGCGTCCTCCATCTGCGCTCTTCTGTCGGCCCACCGGGCGCAGCTGCAGAGCTTCTCATGGAGAGAAGTAGTCAGCGTCTATACTGCTACGCTCTGAAGCGCCACGGTCTATACTCGAGCGCTACGCTCTTTTTTTCCATGCGTGTCGACTCTTTCCTCATGCGTCCAAAGCAGGATTTTTCATGATGTATTGCACGGTCTTTCCTCCTGTAATAATCGGCTCCTCGTCTGTCATCGCGCGACACAAACGATTGTATTCGCGGTCGGGCATGATATATCTATTTTATTTTTATGATGCAATGTTTATACATTCGCAATGAGATTTAAACTATAATTTTATTCATTATTAAGAATAAAATGAAAAAGGAAGAAAAAGTTATACTATAAGTAAATATATATATGGAAGTTTTCTTACATAGTTCCTCTCGAAAAAATATCACTATACGATTTAGTAGAAGTAACAATATTTTATTTAAAAATTAACAATATTTAAATATTTTCAAATATAATTTTATAGTAAATACAAGAATTAATTATAATAAAACACAAAAAGTTAAATTAGACATAATCTCGCCAGGCTGATGAAGAAGGGCGCATCTCGCCGCGCGGATAAAGAAGGGCGTATCTCACGGAGCGGGTGAAGAAGTGCGTATCTCGCTGCACGGATGAAGAAGGACGTATTTCGCCGCGCGGACGAAGAAAGACGCATCTCGGCTCATTGTTTTTATTATTTATGTATATTAATACGTATATTATATGTATCATAATCTTCATCCGCGCGGCGAGATACGTCCTTCTTCATCGGCGCGGCGAGATACGCCCTTCTTCATCGGCGCCGCGAGATGCGCCCTTCTCCATCTGCGTAGCGAGATACACCCTTCTTCAACCATGCAGCGAGATACGTCCTTATTCCGCTCAGCCGTCGATATATAGTAAAGTTTAATAAAAATAAATAAGTTCCTTCTACTATTTAAAATTAGTAATTCCATATAAATTATTCATGTTCTTTTAACTTGAAAACCATGATAAATTTTACTAAATATTTATAGTAAATGTTTAATACATTTTTCAAGTATAAGAAACTTTAATATTAACTTGTATTTTCTATAAATATTACTAGTGACAAAATCACACTATATTTTTTAGTAAATTTGACCATCGAATAATATCGAATTTATTATAATGTCATCACGATCTACTGGGGATCAGGGCAAACCGCGGGGGAGAAGACCTACTAACAGCAGTTTTCCTCCAAGTGACGAGCCATCTGACACATTACAATGTCTTTCCCTGAAAATCAACGCAGTTCTAAATAAACAAGCCTTTAGAAGCTATTCAAGGAATTTACACTCTCACACGAATAATGATAAGAAAAGACATATATATTATAACAGCCAAACTTGTTAGTCGTTTTTGAAGTTGTAACGATATCTCATGGGATCTGGGCAATTTCAATAGCAATACACAAAAATAAATAAAATTTATAAAACTAAGTTTATTTAAATATATTTCGTATATAAGATTCACACTAAATTTCGGTGTTACAAATATTATAATATAATCTAATATTTTGCATTATATTCTACCTAATCATACTCGATTTTACAAAGTTAATCTTTCTAAAATAAATCTAATATAATTTAGCGAGATCGAATCGACTATTTACTTTTGCTTATTTAATCAAATTCCCGAACGCGGCAAGATGTTGTATTTTTTATTAAACTTATTTTTTGCAACAATAGAAGAGACGGATGATGGCTCTCCGCCTGGGAATCCTTACACCTGGTGATGCAACGGGATATGGCAACGGAAAGTCTTCTTCTTAGCGTAGATCGACTTCTTTCCGTAATTATCTGGCTTTGATAATGATGTGCGCAATTTATTCAGAGTGATCGTTCGGTCCTAGGCGAAAGAGAGCGATATCTAGCTCGTAGGACGCCCGAGCCCACAGCTTGGCTTTGCCTTGTTGTTACATTTCTTGGAATCGTAGGTGCGCAAGTGCGATTACTTAAGTTTGACGGCGCGAACTTCGAACTTATCGCATTTACTCATTTATTCCTTACAAAGTGCCGTAGAAGGTGGACGACGCCCAGAGTATCGAGGGCTATTTAAAATCTACATGAATTAGTAATTGATTGTGATGCCACAAAAATGTGAAGCGAAATAAAATGTTTTGCCGATTTTCATGTGTATATTGATAAAAAATGCATGAAAATTTGTTTATAGGTTTATATCCAGAAGATTTATTAATAAAAACAATTTAAAAAAAAAACTTTAAATATGTATTTTTTTTTAATTCCAACTAAAATGTATAGCTAAAAGAAGTATTTTATGAATATATAGAACTATATTTTATAGTAAAGGGCTTTTAGTAATATGAACTATATTTACTTAACTATATAACATAGTAAGTTTCTCATTTAGTTTACTCCAAGATTATATAGTTACTATATTTTTTATTTGCAAAAACTATTTTTTTAATTAAATTTACCAAAATATTATTGCTATGAAAAAATTGCAATATATTATATAGTGGTTTTATAGGTAAAATTAACTATATTTTCGGCTCGGTGTATTCCTTGATTTACCGAAGCGGACTCTCAAAGAAGTTTTACTTCATATAGTCAATCTTTATGCGCTGATACCTCTAGCCGATTCAACAGTGCTGAAGTAAACTTACGAAAACATTCAGAATGTGCTAAAGATGATCGATTATGTCGAACATAAGTCATACTTTTTATGTCTATGGCAGGTATCGTAAAAACCACTACACTAATAGTCTGTCTCAAAAGAATAATTCTGAAATCAGGAGTACATATCATCCAAGAACCTTTAGTAGAACCGATTAAAATCCTGCCCTCCTCTGCACATCAAACTCGGGTTGATGAAACAGATTATGAAATCTTTATACAAAGAAGGAGATTGTTTCATTTACCAGCAACAACAATTCCTTAATATCTCGGAAGCTGAGTTAAAAGAGGCAATTTTTTATGAACTTTAAATCAGAAAGATGTTGATAGATGAAGTATCTGTTACAACAATTAAAGATTCAGAGAGCTGTGTGGTGGTTTCAACGAAGTCGTTGAGAACTTTCTAGGCAATAACAAAAACCCGTATTACGAAGAAATTGTAAGGTAAACAGTTTCCAACGATGGTAAACAAGAATGATTGATGAATCTTGAGCTGCATTTCCTACATTCTCGCCTGGATTAATTTTCTGAGAATTTTGACGACTGTAGTGGAGAACAAGGAGAACTTTTTATCGGGATTTCAAAAAAATGGGATATCGATATAGAAATGGAATACCGATGACAGATTCGTGTTTGGTAACCCAACAAACACGTATTTACACAGTTTAATGAAAAATTGAAAAATTTTCTAAATTATGGACGAAAAATCCGATTACGAAGTTGTAATCAGCGACCCTATCTACAAATTTTTATGAAATTCGAAAGGAAAAAGTTATTTCAATAAAAATTAATATAAATAGCATAAAATTTCAGCCAGAAGCCACCATTTTGAAACTCGCCATCGTGAATTTTCAAAAACCCCCTCAATATACATTTTGAAGCTCAAGACCCGTGGACCCAAAAATTTCACAATCTAGAGACGTCTCTACAAAATTTCAATGTATAAATATGGAATAAAAAATTTTTTTCATTTTAAAATTCATATTTTTTGTTAAATAAATAAATATACTTTTTTTATTTGGATTTTCTCAAAGTTCTGATCAAATATTTCGAAAGTTCAGACTCTTTTACATCAGAAATGAGTATTTTGAATTTTTGTTGACCGATTTTGTAGTTAATGGAGTCGCTGGAAAAAAGGTTGAAAAAGCATCTGTCCCGAACTTAACGGCTTAATGTTACTTTTTCAAAATCTACCAGATTTGATAGTTTTATAGAAACTTTGACCGTGCTGAATATCCTATTGTATAAGGGACATAGCGATTTATTATCCAATTAAAGCTTAGAGCCAGCATCAGAGCGTTATCAAAATGTAATTGGCTAATACAGTAGGTAAGACAGATTAGTGCTTACTGGCGCGCGGTCTGCATTATAGTATATTACCATAGACATGAGAGAATAGACCGAGTGTCCTTATGGGGCGACTTGGACCAGTGTGTGAGAGACAAAACATAATATGATGGGTTTCTCCTTCTCTCTCTAACACACTGAGTAGGGCCGCTTAGAGGGAGAGAAAGAAACACCTCATACGCGC
Organism: Torymus sinensis; assembly: GCA_030522985.1. Lineage (NCBI taxonomy): Eukaryota > Metazoa > Arthropoda > Insecta > Hymenoptera > Torymidae > Torymus > Torymus sinensis. The sequence continues at coordinate 7,558 of JAPYZP010013832.1, forward strand.
ATGCTCTCTCTCTATCGCACCGAGAACCAGAAAAATTACACGGCGCGCTCAGTCTATTCTCTTATGTCTATGTACATTACACACCTAGGGAGTAAAGAATGTCCCAGATCGCATGTAAAAAAAAACATGCGATCTGAGGCATTCTTTATTAGCTCCCATGGTGCGTATACGATTTTTTTTCCTGGCGAGGTCGAAAGTACAACATTCGCGATAGGGCGCCGGGAGCGAAAGTGGTACTTACGGTCTGCTAGGCAAAAAGATCTAGTTTCGTAAAATTCTGAAATTCATTTTTCGACTACAAAACTAATGATTTAAGCCTATTGTGTAAAATCACGTGCGTCAGCGTAAATATTCTCAAATGACTGATTAATAAATACGTTGATGAAATTAGTTACTTATTTATTTATCGCGCAGCTTCTGATAAGAGACATTGTATTATTGAAAAAATGTTCACCTTTTTCTTTGTACTCTAGCCTGATCAGCTGATGTTTCCAAAAAGGAAACAAAGCCGATATTGTTACTTGGGAGTATACCAATATATCCGGTATATCAATAAAAAGAAGTCAACTCAGCGCTCGCAAAGTGCCATTTCGCGAACGAATTTTTTCATCTCTGATGTACGTTTGCAGCACTACCAAAGAATATTTTTCGGAAAAACTTTATATCGGTCTATGTAGTAATTATTTGTATATAAAGTTTGACAGTGCTGTTAACCTAAATCAGAGGTAAAAATGGTACCTTTTCTAACCGGGTGCTCAGATGATTCCTTCACGGAAAAAATCAGTACATCTTACCGTTTCGTACAAGTAAAATTTTATTAAGTATTACTTTTTTCCGTGTTCTCCTTTTTATTCGGGAGCGGAGCGATGACATGACTTAGCCCATATGTTAACCTTAAATACAGAGAGGAAGAAATCAGTAAAAATTACCAAACTGTCGAGTAACTCGGAGTCGGACCTTAAAACCCAGAATTTTACCAAACTTTTTGGGTTTTCAGGTCTGACTCTGAATTACTTGACAGTTTGGTCATTTTTACTGATTTCTTTCTCTCCGTGTATCAATCGATTTTACAACTGAAAATTATTCTGTATGAACTTACTTCTAATTAACGGATCTGCCCATAGGAAGCTTAGAAATAAAATTACAATGCTTTAACCCTACTCTGCTTCGATATTAATCTCGTTCTCTCTTTTATAAATAAATACAATACAATCATCAAACACACACACACACACACACACACACACACACACACACACACACACACACACACACACACACACACACACACACACACACACACACACACACACGCACACACACACACACACACACAGACACACACACGCATGCTCGCACACACGTACGCACGCACGCACGCACACACAGACAAACAGACACACAAACACGCACGCACGCACGCACGCACACACACACAAACACGCACGCACACACAAACACGCACGCACGCGCGCACGCACGCACACACAGACACAATCATCAAACACACACACACACACACACAAACACACACACACACACACAAATACACACCCACACACACACACGCACGCACGGACTTACTTTTTTAATTACGTATGTCAATCCTAAATAACTTAAAAAATGTATGTAACATTTTTCATCATCACAAAGAAAAAAAGTAAAATTGATTGACTAATTGATTCTTAGTTTAAGTAAAAATTGTTTCTATAAGTACAATAGTAAAGTATCATCATTGCAGTACACATAACTCATCTTATTAAAGTAAATGTCTATAAGTTTTTCAGGTTGAAATATTCGAATTTGTGGATAAAGATGCGTAAGTTCATTCATTTCGAACTATTTTTTAATTCTATTTGTCCCCAAATTTTTTCAATGGAACATCCTGCTGTAAAATTATTCCAACATATTTATCCTTTGCTATCTGTATTTGCAACAAACTTAAATATTCTTTATTAATTAACATATAAGTTATCATTATTTCTTTTCTAAAAAAAATGTTGATTGTAAAATAATTACTGTTATACAATAAGTCATTTTTTATTATGCCAATTTTCACATTTTCGTATTCGATAATTTAAAGTTTCTATTGACAGAATTACAAAATTTATAGTATATTACACACCTAGTGAGTAAAAGTAGAGAATGTCTCAGATCGCATGGACAATTGTCACCCGAACCGAGGACGAGGGTGGCCAACATGCCGTCTGAGACATTATTTATATTGTCTCGTAATGCGTATACTATTTTTTTTTGTCTGGTGAGGCCGAAAATAGAGCTTTCACAATCGGTCGCCGGGAGCAAAAGTGATACTTCGGCCAGCTAGACAAAAAATTCTTATTTTCTAGTTTTGTATGTAATTGTTCACAGTAATGTTATTTATTTTCTGATTACATTCTGCACACTAATATCAATTACAGATTCCAACTTCGAATTTAACATTATTTAAGTTCAGTTAGTTTAACAAAATTTTTGTTTTAATCCCACTCATCCAAAGTTTGTATTGGCATAACAAACTTCGGGTGACAAAGATAATACATAAATACCCTAGCGGAAAAAAATAGAGCAGAAAACTGAAGAAAACTGAAGAAAACTGATGATAACAGAAGAAAAATGTCGAAATTTGGACTAAGAGAACAG
>JAPYZP010013833.1:0-10747 GCA_030522985.1 Torymus sinensis
TCGCATATCTCTTTCTCTCGCTCCAAATAAAGCCCACGCGCTTCTCTCAATCCAATAACTCACTCTCCATTGTCTCTCTCTCCTCCGAAATCGCGAGGCTTCATATACAGACATACACGTGCGCGCACCCGCGGCATTAATTAACCGTCTCTCGATGCACACACATATATACACACAGAGAAACGCACACACCTGCGCGTGCGTCACGCGACCTCGCGGCTATCTTCGGCCCCGCGAAGGGCATCTCTCTCTCTCGCGCTAACTCATTTCATGCCCCGCGACGATAAATAACAATTACACTTATAAGCGTGTGCGCGTTGATTTTTTTCTCTCTCTTCACTCGCTCGCGCGCGCTATATATGCCGCGCTACTACACCACGACGACCTCGTTCTTCGCCCCGTCCCTGTGCCACAGTTCGCGGTTAACGATTGTCACTCGCGAGATGCTGATGAGGCGAAAGGATGCGAAATTGCCGAGAGGGGAGAGCGAAAGAAAAAAAAAGAGGAGAAAAATCGAGAATCAACTTTGTATTTGGCGCGTGTGCGAGATTGTTGCTGCGGTGGGTTATGTAGGTATATAGAGGCGCGCGTGCCGCGGATCGAATTGACTATTCAATTAATCGGATGGGCGCGTAGCTGTCGGCGCGTCGTTGCTCGACGCTAAATTCCGTTTAATGAGAAGTGATGGCACAAGTGTACGAAGGTGTGTGTGTGTGTTATGTATGCACTAGTCGAGCGAACAGTTATAAGGAGGGAGGGACGAGGCTAATGATTATTTTCGCTATGTCTTTCTCCCTCGCTCTCTGCCTCTCTCTCTCGTTAAGCGGTGGATTTTTCGCTAGATAAAGAAACGCGTCGGCGGGGGGCTTATATAGGGTTTGTGTAATTGCCGTTTTTATCGCCGCGCGGATGTTACAAACCGGTATTAAAGGCTCTCTGTGTGTCTGTGTATATATACACTGAGGATTTTGAAAAAGGACGGTTGGCTTCGAGTATACTGTTATATCGCATTAATATTTTTAGATGTGTATATGCGATTTGTCGGCTTGTTAATGATAAGTTTCATTGGTGCGTTTTTTTCAAGTACCTTGTTCAATCTCGCTAAGTACGCGATTAATTAAATTTCGCGAAGCTTTAAATAAAATTAATTAAATTTATGGGAAGCATAAAAATCGTATATTAAAGAAAGTCAGCGGTAATATTTTCTTTTCCAAATCACGTTTACATTTTCTATTTAAGATTATTATTTTTATCCCCAAACTTATTACTTTTATTGTAATTTTTATAACTCGTTCCCTGATCGCTTCGAACCTTTTTATTTGCACTCTCGTTATCAAGCTAAAAAAATTCAATTCCCCACCTCCAAATCCGCCTTCCTCGCCACATCATCTCATCATCCTGTTCTGCGAAGCACTCAGTCCAGGAGCAGCACCTACTAAACCGCCTCTTAACCAGACGCAAAAAAGAAGCGAAAAGAAAAGTCACTCATTCCCCCGCTTAATTTGCAGATCATCCATCGGGACCTGGCGGCTCGCAACGTCCTCGTCGACCACAACAAGCTCTGCAAGATCGCGGACTTCGGGATGTCGAGGTTCGCCAACGAGGACGGCGAGGTGATCGAGACGCGACACGGCAGAAACGCCCTGCCCATCAGGTGGATGGCGCCCGAGTCCCTCATCTACTCGCTATTCACCACGAAAACCGACGTCTGGAGCTTCGGCATTCTCATGTGGGAGATCGTGACGCTGGGTAAGGAGGAGGCACACAGCTTGACGCGTGCGGTTGGGGCTTGGGTGTATATTAATTAGGGAGGCTGGAATTGAGTTGGGTTTGAGGAGGAGATGTTTATGGTGGTTTGGCTGATTGTTTTACGAGGGGGATATATTCGATAGGCGAGAGGTTGGGTATTTCGAAAGGATTGTTTTAATGAGAGTATTTGTATACGAAAGTGGATTTTTTTTTTCGGAGTTGGACTGCGGAGTGAAAGAAGTCGTCGATTGCTAATGGATAGTTTGGTTACATAACATTGTCAGTAATTTATATATAGCACCAGACGAGATTGATTGATTGATGGATTTAAGATATTTCACTTTAAGTACCACAGTTTAAAAGGCTTTTTTCTCGAGTTTCTTCCTAAATTAATTATGTCAGAATCCACTTTCGGAATCATTTCAATATTCGCACTTTATGATACAACTCATGTCGTTAGCGGTTTCTTTAATTACAAATGTATAGTGCAATTATTTATTATTTTTTTTAACATTGGTATTCAGAAATGAAATCACGAGGATGAGTGAGGAGTTCAATAAACTCAATAACGTATCGCGGTCACAAAACGAAAGTTTTCACATTATTGCTCAATGACCTACAATTGAAAATTCATACATATATTCATTGAATATACTCATTTTACTTTTCATTTTCAAAACGTAAGTTCATTCACACTGGTACGCAATGTCAATTGTTTCGTTGAAATTTATGTTTCATTTTAAATTTCTTTATATAGTAAATTATAATTTTCACGTTATAGAAGAATATTTTTGTATTTTTCTTTTATTGTTTTGTAGTTTAAGTTTGTTTCAAGTAACTTAAACAATCATTGTTCTTGAAGCTATTCTAAATATAATTTTATTGGAGTAATAATGAATACTAAAAACAAAATTAAAACGATGATAAATACGATATATAGGAATCTATAATATCTCTGCGACCTCTTCTTAAGATTAGTTAATATGATTTGTTAATAAACGAAACGGTAACAATAATCTTACTATTTAATTACATAAACGTCAAAAATCTGTATTTTACAATATAATATTGTCAGAACCTCTAATTTTACCATTAATATTTTAACAATATCATATTGCGAAAAATACTAAAACGTTAAAACCACAATTCCATATCTTAGAATTACAAGCCACTTGAAAGCCCGACAACTCAATTCGCCCATAATTATAACCACACCTTCAATCATTGCAGGCTCGACGCCCTACCCGGACATGACGGCGCGCGAGGTGATGCGCAGCGTGCAGAGCGGTTACAGGCTGGAGCGGCCGTCGCACTGTCGCGGCGAGCTGTTCCGCGTGATCGCGCGCTGCTGGCACGCCGATCCAGACCGCAGGCCCGAGTTCCAGGTGCTGAGGCGCGACCTCGCCCAGCTCCTCGAGGACAACATGAACGGCCACTACGTCGACCTCGAGAGCTTCGCCTCCGAGTGCACCGATTGAGAGGCGAGAGAAGAAAAAGAGAAGAGCGTGCGGTCGTTTTGCCCCCCTTCGAAATTACCGTAGAACGTTGTGATGCGACGTTGTGACGTATTGAATCTGTGTTAAAAAATTCTATGTATTAGGGGTACGTTAGTGAAGATGTATTCTTTGTCGAAATCAAAGTTTGTGAAATTTAATTTTATGATAAATGGGAGGGAGCGAAAAGTAAAAGATTATAGCTTTATTTCTGCGAAAAGCGAAGAAAATTGTATGATCGAGGCTATCGTTTTGTAAACAAAAATATTGACTTTATTGCGAATCGATTATTTTAGTTGTTTCAGTATTTATGTGTAAAAAAAATGAAAGATAACGTTCGCGAATATTATTTATATATGCTGTATAAAACTGGAGTCGTCGCGTTCGGGGGCAAGTCGACTAATATAATATGGTATGTAGATTCTCCAAAGAATGGCATTAAAAAGAAAAGAGAAGCGAAGAGATGGAAAAGTATGCGACGCGAGTGCCCTGGAACTTGTTGCGCGCACTCGTTCAGACGAGCTCGCGAGGAGTGCAAGTATTTTTTTTTATTAAAAAAAAAAATTAGTTGTTAAGTAAACAGTATCGACATCAGTGATGTTCGCGCCATTTTTTCAAGCTCATGCTCCACACTTACTTTTTTTTACATATTTATTGGCCGGCGAAGGTGCAACACTTTCAAATCGCTATGTAAGATTTAGGAAAATCTCGTTTTCCGGTCTATTAATGTTTAATTTCTAATTATTTTATTACGCGTTGTAACATGCTCTCTTACAGTAACGATGGAAAAAAGCACAAAAAAAAACAGAAGAAAAAATGTAAACTTGTACATATATATATTAATGTAATCGAGCATGTTTCGGGTCTTGAATCTTTTAATCAAACGTATCGCAAGAAAACGCATTCGTGTCGAGTCTTTTAGCGAATCGACAGGGATCTGACGATTTTCACGATACGACTTAATCATGCGTTTAATTTTAATGATTCTAGTCTGTCGACACATCTGGAGCAGAGATCAAGTCGCTAACACTTATTCGTTTATCTCCTTTAATAATCGTTATTATTATTATTATTTGATCAAAGCTCCACTTTTGTCAGTTGATGTTTTATTTAGTTTTTACGCTATCGCATACATTTGGATTCTTGAAAAACATTTCGCCGCGCGCTCGATGTAGCTAAACGAGTGTTCGGTAAAGCGCATATCCGTCCCTGGGAGAAGAAAACGAAAAAAAAACTTATTGTGATTTGCGTACAAATACAAAAATTATGTAAAAAAGCTGTACTTTATACGAAATATTGTATTAAGAAACTTTTGTGAGTAAATGTTATCATATATTTTTGAACTCTCTCTCGTATTTCATTATCTTGTCAATAACACCAAATCCATCAATTTCCACTTGTCTAACTCGCGCGCGTGCGTCGCGACTTGAGCGTACAATGCCTCTTTTTACACTGGCAGGATAAATGATGGCCTGCTAAAAATGACTTAGTCTTTAATAACAGCGCTCGAATTCTTTTTTCCGCCTCGCGAGGCTCGAACTCTCCGTTCGGTGTGCGCATGAATTGCACTTCACTGTCTCTCGGTGGAACTATCGTGACGCATCAGGGCATGCGCATAGTGCGGTACCGTTCCTGCCACTGCCAGTGTCTGTATGTGTGTGTGTGTGTATCCGCGCGTATTATTCACTTTGAAGCGATCATTATTCACGTCCGAGATTGAACATGCGCTTGAGAGATTGTATACGCACTTCGAAAAATGTTGTCTAAACAACTGCTAGAGGGAATGTAATTGAAGATGCCAGTGGAAAAAGCGCTAGACCGCGGGCTTTGGATTTCTCCCCGATGTTGAATACAAATTTTTATGAGGTTTTACACAACAAAGACTCGCCGTAAAGTCGTTAGCGCGCGCGCGTTTACGTTTCGCATTGTATTTTCTACTTTAAATGTAAATAACCCTTTCTTCTCATTATAATAGGATATAACGTATTCGCGCGTCCATCATTTTTCGTTTTCCACTATTTACTGCTGAATTTTTAACGTTAATTGAAATAAGTTACAGAGAAACATTACAAACGCGATTTATTAACTCTGCGTAGTTTATTTTTAAAAAAATCGTCATATTTAAATAAACTTAATAAAACTTAATTCAATAACGAAATTAAAAGTCACGAGAGAGAAAATACAATTAAGAAAACGATATTGCCACAGAACCCACGCCAAAAATATAAATTCTCACAATAAAGTCTTTTCGCTCTTAATAACGACCAATATCGGTTTTCACTTTTAATTGAAAACAACGGCTCTTAATTGAAATCGCGCCAACTTCGGCCACTTCGTATATATACGGCTTAATTGAACCGGCTTCCGAAACGGTCTCACTAAAAATTTACTTTACTTTCTTTTCGCGTATATACGCACGCACGCGCACGCATCACGCGTCTTTATTAAAACCGAAAAGGAAAAACCGCTTCTGTAAGCATGTTTGTTTAACTCTCCGTCAAATCTGTGTCAAGAGTGCGATTCCGTCTCTCGAATTCGCTCGAGAGACAGCACGTGCACTCCGCGAAGCATATAAGAGATTCGGGGCTATTATAAAAGAGGATACGCCGTTAGGTCGGGCAGACTCGTCGAGAGAGAGAGATGACGATCGGCCTTCGAGGCGCGCACGATTTCGCGAGTCTCGTTAACGGTACCGTGTATAGAAAGAGGCGAGCGCGCTGCTATATATACGAGGGGGCTTCGCGTTGTAAATATGAAAATCGAGATCGACGAGGACAAAGCGAGCGAAAGTCGTTACGCGAGATGGCTCGTTCGACTCGTAGGTGTAGGTGTGTGTGTGTGTGCTTTGTGTCGCTGTTGAGGAGCGCGCGTGGGCGCTAATATAAATGCGATATGCGAAGAGAGTGATGGGGATCGCGAGAAAATTAAAAATCGATACACGTCTTTTTAATTTGGATTTTTCGTCGCTGTGGTTTCTCTTGCAGGATATAGTTTTAGAAATCGCGCGCAGAAATATATCGCGGAAAGATTGTTGTGATATTAAAAACATGAAAACGGAAATTGAATGTATCTGTTGGATATGATACACTCGGTGTGCTTTTTTTTCAATGATTGAAAGTATAACACGAATATTTTAAACGTATACTAAAAATTTTACTACCACCCGTAAACGTAATTGAATTTCGTATAATTATATCTAAAATCCTTTAAAATGCCCGCGTGGCGCTCCACCGCGGCGCACATATCATTGCCATTACGCACGCGACTATTTTTATACCCTCGGAACGCTTAAAATGCCCATAAAAGTACGCGCGCTCGCATGCACGATCGACTTAACGCGGCAATCAATTAAACCTCCTCCTCCTCCCCCTAATTTACAATTGAAACGAGGGGGATAAACCGCGCGGCAACCTCTTCCTCGCATTCCTCTCCAACTTTTGACATCTGCTGCGCTCGCCAATGACTCAAAGTAAAACGTCTTCCACCTCTCGGCACGACAGTCGCGCATCGAAATTACCCTCATCCTCTCCTCCCCTCCGCCTCGCCACCCCCGTCAGCAGATGAGAGGAATTGGAAATTCGCCGATCGTTACCTATCACTAACCCCTTGCGTCGTGTGCGCTTTTGGCGACCCTTTTTTCCTCAAAGCCGCGCGCGCGTGCACGCGAGTAACGATTCAATCCCTCTCTCGCGGCATCGTTAACGCAAATTGGATCGCATTCCGGAAATCCTGCGCGCGAAGCGCGCACGGACGAGAGAAAGGAGAGAATCTCGCTTTCCTCCGAGTATAGGTATATATAGCCGGACTATATCGGAACGGATATTCCTTATAGCGACGCGCGGCGCGTATATGCGCGCATAAGGTGTCATTTGCATACGTAAATAAACAGAGAAACGAGCGCGCTAACAAAGCGCCGCAACGCAACGCGCGCGCGGACAGTACGGAACGGTCAATTAAAGCGAGCGCACCTACACGTGCGATCCGAGGCTATAGGTTCTATCTCTCTTTCTTCTATGCTTATGGGTTACGGCGGGAAAGGTATAGGATGATGCGGTCCTTTTTTCGTTTTGTTATTTTGCGCACACGTGTGCAGTATGCGATGGGGGGTATACTTTCGTTGGGATCGCGGGCTTTGTAGAAAGCTGAATTCACGGAGTTCGGGGTATTCATAGCTTTCTAATTATGGTTTTTGAGGTGGTAATTATCGTCTGGATGTTGGACATTGTGCATCGTTAAGTTTAAATATAGACGGAGTTCTTTTCCTCGTCGCTGCGTGTGTGTGTGTGTTTAACATTTGCAAAAATGCGGATAATGAATTTGGAGTAGAAATCATTGGCGCTGCAGCGTAGTAAAAGCAAAAATGGGGCATCTTTAATGGCAACGTTCCGGTTTTAAAAACCGATTTGAATGGAAAAATATTGTTTCTTTAATGTATTTTTAGTCATGTTTGAGTATTGGAATACATTAAATTCTTTTAACAAAATCAACGTTAAAAAGATGTCAGCGTCGTTACAAATTCCTGCACTATACTTTTTATATCTATAACAGGATTTGACGAATTCATTAATACCTGCCCTCATCTACTTGTCAAACATCTAGTCCTGTTCGCTAAAATTTCGAACATATAACATATATTAATTAAGGTAATTAGTATAAATCTTTAAAATAAACGTATAACGATAAATTTAATTAATGTTTCTCAAATATGATATCATGCTAAATCACGGCATATGCAAAGTGAACACACACGCATCATTATCCAAAAATTATTTTTGCAAACACGCGCGGCAAACCAGTTTGTTTGTAAAACTCCCTTCATTCTTCTCCCCGCGCACACACACATAAAGAAACTTTTATCCGCGAAACATGTTTATCTGCATCATTACACTCGTCCCACTTCATACGTACACTTCCTTTCCATCGATTATACATTCCGGCTTTTGCATAACAGCGCCTCAACTCGCGGCGCGCGTATACACACCACCGACAATGCCGGCATCCTTGTACGCGTATATATACACGCACTTATGAGAAGGCGCGCGTATGAGGTACAACGTTCCATTAAGGGCGCACAAAACGCATAATACGCGCCGCCGACACTTTGCGCGTACACACATATATATACGTATATATATTATACGCTCGCGGGTGAAAGACAACGACGACGACTCGGAAATCCAAGTCTTACGTCAATCAAACGTCAAGCCGGGTAATGGCTTCTGCGCGCGGAATCCCAACGAGCCGACGACGACTATACAAAGAGGAAAAGAAGATGACGGAGAGAGAAGGAGCGAAGCGTATATACGGCGTAACTAGCTCTCTGCGCGCGCCCTGTATATTTAAATATATTGAAATGAGCGTTAATAAAGATAACGAATCGCCGGTACGCGCTAGTCTGAAAATCTCGTTTTTTTTTTGTTTGTGCGTAAAGGGGGAGAGAGAGATATATTATCAAGATCCTCGCGACTTGTTTTCGCTGAAAGTGAAATTTCGATGGGAAAATACGCTCGAAAAATGTCGAGCACTGTGCCACCACCAGCAACGTACCACCGGCGGCGCTTTCATATTTTTGTTTCTTTATCGCGGTGTATGTACAGTGCTTTCTTCGTAAGCGCGCGCGACTCTATATTTTTCTGGACTTTCTAGGATTATGAATGTCAAGTGTCCACAGCGCGCTGAGAGAGAGAAACATGGAATAATACGCCTTTCGGCGTCCGACGATCTGATATTATAAGTACGCTTGATGCTGCAATAGCAGGCAATAGCGTTTTGCGTTAAACAATATTTCTTCGTTTCGTAATTTAGCTCTAGGATTGAATTTATCCTCGCGAGATACGCGCTCTGGATAAGGTGGCACTACGCGTCGTAGTATATACAGGAACACTTTTATGCATACGAATGATTGCGCGATTGCGTAATCTAATAATATTATACACTCTCTGAAATAATAGCGGTTGTAAAAAGGACGATTAAAAGGTATACTTATAAGTGCGTGAGGAATTCGCCTCCACTCTTATAATTCTATATTCTTTACGAGTGGTATATAAAACCCCATTTTTGTCGCGAATTGTTTATTTCCCTAAATAGTTTCTTAATAACGTAGAACCGGAAATTCCACGCTTAATATTCCCAGCGCGCGATATTTTAACCGGCTAGAAACGCTCCAAGGTATACAATAAAACGTTTTAAAATGAATTTTGTAACCATATATAACATCGTGCGTTCTCTCTTCCATTATACAACAAACAAACCGTTAACATTTCCCGCGCTCCATTGTTCATTAACATTGAATTGAACCAAGAGTTCAAATTAATCGCCCCTTCGCGCCATCAATCCTCCATTCAAAAACCCTTCAGAAAAGCTACTCTCCGAGCTCACGCCGCGGCGATAACCATCGCGACGTCCCCGCTATATTTACTGGACAATCATCAGCGCGAATTATTTGCATCGCGTAGTTTTCCCCTCATCCGCCCTCGGGCCAGCCATAAATCTAACCAGCACTACATACAGCTACCCCGTCCGGTAACTACGCACACAACTGTACATCTTCACGCGATATCCCATCAGCGCTGACTATAAGTACGCGTGAGGTCTCGCACCCCATTCATAACGCCGACGCATAATTATCACACCCCCCGTTCGACTGGCGCAAATCAGCACAATATCGTTGTGCAACGATATAATTTCTATACGTGGCGTAAGGAGCGCTTAGAACCTGCGCGCGCACACGTGGTGGCCTTGGACCGCGCTCCCTTTTCCCATGGAAGTATCGCGGCGCTCACCTGCGTAGAGAGAGAGGCTTAGGATAACGAGGTGCGTCGATGGGCTTTCCGTGTATCGGCCTGATAACGAGGTCTCGTTTATTTGCGCGCGCGCGCAAGTGTGTGTATTGCTAAACGCACCAGCGAGCGTAGCTCTGATTTATATACGCGCGCCGTCGGCGTTGTCTAGGCGCTCTGCACGCGCGATTGTTTTTAAATGGTAAGTAGATGTGTGCGTTTGTAGAAGGTTAGTAGTAGGAAGGCTTCAGTATTGAAAGTGCGTAAAAAGTGGGAGATTAATTTAAAAGTATGTTTCTGATATCGTCTCTGCCAAAAGTTAGCTTTTATAGCGTTATAGAACTGCGGTAAATATAATTATATAAAATATAGTTAACGATTTTCCGGCCAGTGCGTCTGTATGGAAATAGAATCCGAATATATCATAATATTTTTTATTAGCATGCAAAAAAGCATAGTACACAATATTTTAAAAAATTTGATAAAATAACGTAACTTTGTCAATTTTGCATCGATTTCTGATTTTTCAAGCTTACAATATTCCGATTGCATTTCTGCGCAGTCACACTGGACGGAAAAATCGTTAACTGTTCCATATATAATTATTTATCACAGTTCTAATACTATTATAAAAACTAACTTTTGGCAGGGACGATATAGCCATCATATAACATCCTTAAGAGGTGAGATATTTGACTGTTTATAAGTTTGAGAGATTCAAATATA
>JAPYZP010013855.1:0-10844 GCA_030522985.1 Torymus sinensis
ATCCCTAACTCACCACTATCCTTCGCCCTAAACTTACGACCCGCCGCGTTCCAAATCCCCACCTTGGCCCCCTACAAAATACGAAAAATCGAGAGGCTCCGGCGGCCGGTGTAAAACAGACGTTAATCGGCGGGCTGATACACGGCACGTCTTGGTGAGAAAAAGGAGACGTGCGATAACACGAGCGCTTTACGAGCGACGCGCCAGGCCACCGAGGATTGACAGCTCAAACGCGCGCGCGCGCGCGCTCTTTACGATCCCCCGCGGGATTCTTTTTCCGTCCTCTTCCTTTCCTTATTCTTGTTCGCGCCTTTGAGTACGAAGCAGGTCGCGAGGAAGCGAGTGCATAAGTTGACGAGTGGGTGGTTGTGTATTGGATTTACGTGGGGGTGGACGAGAGTGTGGGAGGTTTAGAGTTGTGCTTGCTAATGTTGGATTGAGATTAACGGGGTTGGTTGTTCTTTGAGTCTGGATGTTAATTTGGTTAGAATAAGATGAATAGGAACTTGTATTGGCCTCGTTACAATTAAGTCTTACAGATTTTTGCAACTTTAATTGAAGAGCGCAGGGCAACAAATAGTCAGCTCACATTTTTAAATGGCCCCTGCATTTGCTGTTTATACTGGTTACCCGTGGGCGAAACAAGGAATTCATTAGAATTATAAAGCTTGTATTTTATCTCATACTTTTAAAATATGCACGCCCATTGCTGCAAATATTTGCATATAACAATTTCTACCCAGCTTGCATGTAGAAATCGTTAATTTATCCATCGTTCATCATGTACCAGTACCCCCTGTGAAATAATGATTATATTCCGTATTCTACAGCTATACCAAACGCACGTTAGCTCCTGTAATAGAGTTATTAAAACTGTATTAACAGCCATTATGAGTGATTATCAGCTAACGATCATTATATAGTTATAATATTCCCATCGCAGTTCGATGTACCACAAAAATTGCCGGTAAAAATACACGCACTCATATCTCTCACCTCGGCAACAATCTTTCTCCTGACAAAAACAGCAAGAAAAGAACAGTCCCTATACGCTATATAGCATCGCTACGCTTCTTTTCTCTGCAATTTTTTGTTCCCTCACCCGTTCCCCCGTTACAACCCCTTTTCGACCTCGCGATAACATTTACCGCTGCCTGCTTGCGAAGCGAAACGCGATACGCCCGCTTACCCGCCGGATCATCTCTTCCTTATCGCGCAGCTGTCCGGGGCTACAGCTGGCCAGTTCTATAGCCAACGCACAGACATGTACATTCGACAGGCGCGGGTCGCGAGAATTGATCGCGTGTCCGCAAGCTCGCGCGAGTTTATAGGATCTGTTTAGCGGATACAGCAGTGCATTGTAATTGGCGGGGGATGTATGTATACGCGTGTGTGTATATGTGTGCGTGTGCGTATGTATGGATCAGGATGTTGTGGCCTTTTTCGCGCTGTTTGAGGGTGATTGACGAAGGCCGATGAGTGGTGGTGGGTTCGGGTTTTTATGATGGTAATGAGCTTTTTGATGGACCGCTGATGATGGAGTGGAGTTCGGATTAAGGGTTTAATTGTGATTGATTGATCCTACGTAAACATTCCAAAGTGAAAGGCTTTTATTTGAAAAGCGATAAAATGCAGAAGAGTTGTGTCTGTAGATTTTTGTTCAATGTCTGTTTATAACGTTTTATTCGCAAGAAATACATCCGTTGACAGATTTCGAATGATATTGAGATTATTTTTTCCCAATATTGATTCTAGATATCTCATTTTGGAATACCCCGCAGAAATATTTCTGCATTCAAAAATACATTGAGTAAATCACTATCCGTTTTATATTTTATTCAACATATCATTCAAAAGTATAGCCTCTTACCAAACTAAACGTTTTAAACCTGATCAGTCTGAAAGCCACATGTCATCTGAAAAGAAAACTACCTTTTTCTTTATCTCTCTCAACAAATCGCCTTGACAAAATCGACACGACAACCTTTACAAACCGAATCACTTTCGCGACATCCGAGTGACAAAAGTACATCCAATTCCCAATCCCTATAGCTCTTCTTATATTTCTTCACATGTCTACCTACACACACATACGTACACACACACATACACACTCACACACACATACACGGACGCGTACACGTACATCCCGAAAAACAAGCATAGCAGTGTCTCACGCGCGTGTTCGGGCGCGCGAGGATTTTCCTTTTCCAAGAAAAGTGGCTATTGATTCGGTGGATTTCCCCGCGTAGATGATAATTATTCTTCGCCGGGGCGACGTTTACACGCGTGGCGTCTCGCGAGAAGCTTGCAAGCTTGACCGATCGCAGTGATTTGATTGAGTTTTCGAGTGAGTTGATGGATGGAGTTTTTGATGAAAGTTTGTGATGTTATTGAAAATCATTCTTTTAAAATTAATGTCGTAGAAAATTGACAAGAAATGCGTCATTTTATATAGATATTACGTGTAACGGGGAGTCATTGACGGTCTGAAAAAGCACATTATTTTGTATTAGGTTTGTCATGTAGTTGACGAAACTGGAATTATTTGAATTTGTTTCTCTTTTTCTTTTATTTTTTTAAATGTAAATATAAGATTTATCATTGCATAGGAGTGTTTTATTCAAGGCAATTTAAACAATAAATTAACCATTTTTGTAAACAATATAAAAAATTATTAATATATCTTTTCATTTTTTGTTTCAGGTGAGTGCTTCGATCCTAACTTTACAATATCTATACACACCTGTTTTCCCGTAAGTAAGAATTTCCTCATAAGGTCGAGTTAAGGCATCGTAGTGAATGAGTTTAAAAGTTTAAAGTCACATTATCCTTTAAGAAGCCTGTCTCGAGAAAACCATTTTATGCTGACATTCAAGGAAACCAATTTCTCTTACTTTTAATCTGTAAATATTTTTTTATAACAAGCGTCTTCATCACCCATAATTCTTGTCCATTTGTGCAAAAAAAATGGTTCTCCTCCTTTCGATATAAACGATGAAAATGCAGTATTGCACGTTTTATGTATCGACATAGGCTCTTGAATTTAGAGAACATAATTTAGTGGATTTTATCATGATTTAATGGGTCGGCAGTCGGGACGAAGTGTATAGCTGCTTGCAGCTCACCTTGGACCGCGGGAAAACTCTCTCTCTCTTTTTTTTTACCGCAGCCATTGCATGGGCATTCCATTTAGAGGAGCGAGTTGCGATAAGGATCCTATTGAACGCTTTAATTTGTTGGCTCGCCGTTTATTTTCTTACCTTCATAAATTTTAATTAACTTTATTTTTTTTAAGATGAACGGTAATGTAGGTGTTCTCGGTTTTCTTATTAAAACATAAATTCTTTCAGAAAGAATATCTTTCTATCATCGTAAGTGTTCTTGATCAAAGGATTGAGCTTATTTTTTTATTTTCAGAGATGTGCTTTTTCTTTTAATGAAGCGGTTTTGAAAATTGAGATTATAAAACTATAACAATTAGCAAACGATAATTCAGTACCACGATATAGGTATTATCTGCATGATTTATATCGACAGATTTAATTTTATTATCAATAACCGTCTAAAACTGAGTTATAGTGAGGGTGAAATGACTAATGAAATAGTTTGTGTGTGTGTGTGTGTGTGCGTGCGTGCGTGCGTGCGTGCGTGCGTGCGTGCGTGCGTGTGTGTGTGTGTGTGTGTGTGTGTGTGTGTGTGTGTGTGTGTGTGTGTATCAACAAAACAACAATTTACAGTACATTACCAAACTAATTCTAATTATTTCGAATAATAAAATCCATTAAAAATTCTTTTCGCCAAAACTTCCAATCCCTCACAGCCTAATTCAATCCTTGAACATCCACTATCGTCACACTTCACCACTGCGATCCACACACCCACTGACTTTCCTGACCTTGACACGACCTTCATAATCGACACACACACACACACATCCACGTCATACAACTTCTCTCCTATTGTAATACAACCGCACAACCGCTCTATTTGCTCGACCCCCGTCATCATCCCCAGCCCACGAAAAAGCTTTTAAACCGTCATCACCGGAATTCGACCGTTCGTCAATATTTATCTCCTGCCCCCTTCCCCACAGGCTCTACGTGCAGGCGGCAGACAGCAGTGCATCAGCACGCGGCAATGCCTGTATAACACTGCCACGCCCGCACGTCCCGATCACGTAACGGCCGTATAATGTTTACGCGCAGGCCGGTCACGTTTTCCGTGCTATGTGATGTGTCCCCTCTCTCCCTCTTCTCGTTCCATGCGTCGTATATGGATGTCCTATGGGCAAGTAATTTCGGCAGGATGTTAATGCGCACACGTGCCGATGGCTGCTGTTAAGGATATATACGCGATTGGGTATCGTGGTGCGGGGCAATGATGATGATAGGAATTTCTGTAGAGGGAGACAAGGAGCAGGTAATGGTTCGGTGTTTTATGATTGTTGGCCTAATAGAAAAATTAATAAAACGGTAGGTAGGAATAGAGTGATCAATGGTTACCGCCAGTTTAATTTTAATCCTGCGCCTTTACAAGGGATTTCGTTGATATTTAAAATCCAGGAAGTTGACCAGTCATCAAAATCGTATCTTCTTCAGCTAATATTCGATCGATTCCTTTCGTTATATACCAATAATAAGTTCAACTTAGATACACTTCCCTCCATATCGACGGCACATCTTCGTGTAATATTTCTGATAGAAAATTAGTTTCATACCTATAATCGTGTGCAGTGTCAGTGGAAAAATGCCGTGATTTAGGTAACAACTGACTTTTCTACGAGATTAAACGTATTAGCTCATGAACACTTCTAGGTTAATCCGTAAATTCTCATTTCTAAAGTCCCATTAAAGCGTCAAATAAACAGCAAGATCAAGCGTATTGTCTCCATCCCCCTTTCCATTCTCACCTCATTCGAACCGAAATTCCAATCGTTCCCCTACTTTCATCCTCCCCTTTTTATATCATCCCAAACCCATCTTCCACTAATCACTCTCGCACAGGAAAAAAAGAAGCCATTTCCCCACTGGGCATCATAGCACGCAGACCTTACGGCGCACAAAGCAACAGCGGCGAGGTATTGTGGGAGCAAGGTGTCGGATAATTACGAGCGGTCTGGCGTCGAGCCAGTCGACGGACCGACCGACCGCCTGTTGGACCCGGCGAGCATGCATCATCAATCGTCTTTTTGCGTTGCGTATGCACGAGTGTGTACGTGTGTGTGTGTGTGTGTGTGTGTGTGTGTGTGTGTGTGTGTGTGTGTGTGTGTGTGTGTGTGTGTGTGTGTGTGTGTGTGTGTGTGTGTGCGAATCGATTACGCGCATTGTCGCACGGTTATTTCGCGTTAACAAGCGCCCGTGCACTGGCTGAAGGTTGCGCAGAGATGGATAGGTTGGTTGTACGGTCGATTGATTTTGGAGAGGTTGCTGGGTGTTTGGAAGTGTGGGTGAAGTGGAGTTGGGATTGGGCGTTTGTTCGGGGATGAAGGAATTAATTACCGCGGTGATCGTGTATAGCACAAGTAGTTTCATGCTGATTAATTTTAATACATTTCCTATCCTTTTATACAACAATCTCTCAAAATTATAGAAATTTCAATATTTCATAACTTGATTAGATGGGTCCCCGATTATAAATTGAAAATGTGGGAAAGTCATAGGAAATACATTGAAAAAATCTATGGGACATCTATTGGTGATTCATTAATAACATCTTGAGGCCATGACTGCAAATGCCCTCAATCCAAGCTTTTCTCCAAAGTCTTGCAAATTTTCCAGCATATGTCGACTATGATAAAAAAAAAAAAAAAATAATTTAAACCAGGTTCTGCTCTCAAAACCAGGCAATGTGTATTCACCTTGTTTTGAACAAATTTCACGAACGACCTACATTCGGTACACCCATTCACATCATGATATTAACAAACTTCTCGGCGAGACACGCATAAAATACTGCACTCCTTGTTTTTCAAATATCCCGGACCATTCTAGGATCGCTTTTACAACCAGCATTACGGGTCCATTTCGATCCTTTATTTCCTTTTCGTGTACTCTGATGAAAGAACGCGCAAATAACGACCGGCGGCGCGTGTGTTTCTTTATGTTCTCCCCGAATGCCAGCGTTTTTACGCCCCAGGTAAGTGACTCTCTTCCCGCACGCGCGTAACATTCGATTTTCGCTCATTTCAGCAAAAGAAAAGAAAAAAAGGAAGAAATCCTTTGCGATGAATTTCCTTTGCATTATCGAGACCACGTCGAGCTCACGTGTGATATTGATGGAAGCTTCGAAAGCGATTATGGAAATGTGAACGGGTCGACAATGGATATTTCATCCTTTTTTGATCCGCGATTCGAATTTTTGGCAAAGACTCTCGCGCAGTTTCCTGATAAATACATATACACATGTGTGTGTGTATATATATATATGGCAGGTGTAGCGTATAGTGTAGGCGTGATCCATTGTGAATCGATTTGGCCGACGCACACTGAATGCGAAATCGACTTTCCACTGGCGTCATGTAGATACGCTGCGCTGCCTTGCAAGCGCACGCTCGCGGCTTGCTTCTTCTTCTCGCGTTCCTCCTCTCCATTGTATATTAAACCCTGACTCAACGTATCCTCTCGATCGTTCCTTGATTCGCTTGTAGACATTAGAATAGCAAAATCCTGCTAGAATTTACCTACTACATCACCTCGATGATTATAACGACCGACGACATCGAGCAAACTGACCTATACTGAGAACAAAAACGCTAGGTTAGCTGAAGTCAGGCATGCGGGTATAGCCGAAGTACGTTAAGTTAAAATCGTCGTAGAGTTCGGCAGTTGCTGCCGGAGGCTCAGGCAGTTTCTCCTTGAGTGTCGAACAGAAACAACATAAGCAAAGGTCACGCGACCGTTGGCGCTCGTGTGTGTGCTCGTCGCTCAGGCTGTTTTTACCGGAGCGCTTGAGTAAATTTAACCTTTTCTGACCTACCCGACGACTCCAGCTATTTTGTCTTGAGTTTTCAGCAGTTCTGACTGTTTTTTTTTCTCAGTGTATAACATCTAGCAAACACCCTCGAAAATCAAGTGCGTGGCTCGTCGTAATTTTTCCTCCGTGCGCAGCTAAGTAACATCGGTGTTTACTCACGGATACCTTGCTACCCTTGCAGTTCCTCTCTTTGTCAACGCGTGGGCGTGAGCTCGAAGATTCTGTGCTATTATAATGGCACCAATTGATTCAACTGCGCTCTCGAGTTGAAGACGTATATATAATATATAATACTCTTCGCTCGTGACGATGATGGAGTTTGGCACGAATACAAGCTGTTTAATTGTTTCTAAATTATATATATGTATATTATCTCAAGCAAGCAGCACTGATGTTTGTCTTGCTGAAATCCTCATTGAGTATTTATCTTCTCAGGCAGATTACGATAAAGTGAAGTTAAATATATAGATATACCAATTACGCATCCTTACGAATTTATGAAACCGTGTGCATCATTAAACAGCCATCAAGTAAACTTCTCCAATGAAGCGGCCGCGTGCACGCGCGCCGATAAATCATGCACGCAGAGCCGATTCGTCTATTATACGTCGAAATCGTCGCAGCTCGCGGCACGAAACCCACATAAATAACCGTTAAAATGTCCGTCTCTTCGACTCCTTGAAAGCTTAATGCCGCGAATACTATACCAGCGATCATCAGCTCTCGCGTCGCGTGTACGGCGATGACAATTATTCCCTTACCAACAATCTATTACTCAGCCATACACGCACGCGTGCCTTCGACTTTAATTTTTCAACGGACTACCGCCCGCTTCTTATAATTATCTCTCTCTCTCTTCCCCTCTCTGTTTTGCTTCTATTCGTTTTGCGGTCGCCTTTGACGCGAGACGCTGCCGAGCGCAGCTTAATTAACGCGTGGCACTCGCCGCGTTTGATAAGGCAGGGAGAGGAAATTGCGTTCGTTCGGCTATAGTTTTTGGCGAGTGGGCGAGTGGTGGGAGCTGCTCCACTTGTCGCTCGCCCGCGAGATAGGTAGAGGCTGCAGTGGGTGGGATGATGAGGCGAGCGTGATAAGCGATCGCATGGAATAGTCTTTGGGAGGGAGAGATTCAGAGAGATGAAAGCCGAAGAGCGCGCGGTGTGTATTGGCGTGAACTGATTGGGAAGGGAGGGCCTACAGGTAAATAGAACGGATTAATTAAATGGGATTTAAATGAGCGGGAGGAAGTGGATTACGTGGTGGTACGGAGAGTTAATTGATATTCGGGATTTGAAAATATCTTTTTGTTAATTGCAATTTCATCGTTAGCTTTAAGGAATTTAAAGCTGAATTCCTGCACGGGGATGCAAATAGAAAATGGTATATGTAAGAGATTGGATATCATATTTCCATCTGCTTTCTCCTCCTAAATACGACCGCGGAGTCAGATATGGACCATTACTTTGAAATTTTGAAATAATCTGATGTATACGGTTTCTGAGATGAGAAAAAAAAGCTGCACGAAGATCAGCTCTTCTATTCATTTGGTTTATCAATAAAATAATGAAGTACTTTTTAAATTGTTAAAACTCACTTTGTACTTCGTTCTTCTGTGACTTTGTCTTCACGACGTGTGAATGTGTTGATTTTAAAACTTGCACACGGATCCCTTAAGCAGATTTATCGATTCTGCTTATCAAATCTTTTTTTATACCTCTGTAATTACCAACTAAGCTTAACAATAAAAAAGATCGACTAACTTAACTTGAGTATATTAAATTAAAACTATATACGTGTATACTTCAATAAATTACGAATCGTCATGCATGCGACATCCACTCTATACACCCTAGGCAATTCGCTAACGCAACTCTCGAAAAAAAGAACCACCTCACGCCTCGCTCTTACGTCACCAATCCTAACACACCCGCGATCTGTTATTCCCTCTGTACGCGCACTCTCCCGTGAAAAACTAAACAACAACTCCCATTACGCGCAATGTACAACACTCATGCTCGCACGTATCTCCCTCGCGCGTCTCTTCCCGTCCAGTCAAAGGCAATTGAAAAAAAAACTATACTCTCACTCCCGCTTTCTCTTTGAACGTCGCACCTGTCTCGCGTCGCACACCTGCCCCCATTATGCAGGTAAAATTTTATTTTTCCGAAGTTTTTGCGTACTCGATGGAAACTAGACTTAACCCAATTAGAGTCGGGACAAAAGCCCGGCTCTCGCTTCGGTGAGAATGGAGAGTAGTGTGTGCAGCGAGGTCGCCGCGCTAATAGATATATATATACATATATATATATATATATATCTGTATAAACTTGTTCGATATAAGACGCGCGATTGCGAGGGATTAGTAGGGCACACGCGCGTCTGATAACTGTGTAATGTTTATATATCCTCCGCGAGGTATATACATGGGCGCAAGAGTTTCTCGGATCAATCATTTCGCGGTGTGCTGTGGCGGGTTAGGCATATAGGTGCCGCTGCGTGGATGGTTGGTATTAACTTCGTTCGGGCGGAAATTTTAATTGGATGAAGGTGCGGGAGTGACGTGAGGCTGCAATGCGAGAGAGAGAGAGAGAGAGAGAGAGAGAGAGAGAGAGAGAAATGGGTATATATAGATGATTGTCGGAGGATGATTCGATGCTGATGGTAGTTCGCGAAAGGGAAACGACGCGTGATTTGCTTGCTACCTACGCGCTGTTTTCCAAAGTGCTCTCTCCATTTGCATCAGGAAGTTTGTTTATGGGGTAGTTTGAGTTGTGGCGGGGAATAGGGGAAGTTGGAAGAAGGATGGTTTCGTCGGCGGAAAAAGGTTGAATGAATCATGGCTGAAATGTGAATTAAAAGATGATGATCGCGAAGTTTTAACGGTAGTATACGCTACGTGGTGCGAGAATGCGAGTGATCCACATAATATATTCATCGCCTACACTGAGAGAAGAATATTTTTATAGTTAACATATTTATCTATTTGATTGAAACTACAATATTGTAACTGTTACAATCAATAGTGTAACTATTACAATATCACATATTTGAATAGGGAAGATGTTGACGGTAAAACCCAATATAGTAACTATTACAATATCAATGTTTACCAGTATCATATTGTAAGTTAACTGTTACAATGCGTATATTTGGACATATCTAAACACATGCATGTTAATAGTTACAATGCCATGTTAACAGTAACCAAATCCTTTACTCAGTGTAGTAAACACGCATCAATATCTATGCGTTTACGGGATTGGCGAAGTCGAATAGACAGAAAGTAGGGAGAGACAAGCCTTCGCATGAAGTGTAAGAAAAGTAACATTTTCTCTTGCTCGGGACATCCATCAGGCGAGTAACGACAATTGAGCTCTGCTGCCTTTCCGGAGCCAACGTGCAGACGACAATCTGCTGCTGCCTTCCCGGAGCCGACACCAACAGCGACTTGACTACGGCCTGCGTGTTAATAGCAAGCTCACGTTCATGCAGTGTGAGGCTCTTCTCCTTGGTGACACCGTTCTACTAGGCAACTGAAAGAGCTAAAGATAACCGTCACCCATGAGTTCATATCCTCACGTCCCGAGCAGAGCAGCCATCGACTTGTCACTACGACTCATAAGTTTTGCTCCTCTATTAATCTCATCCGGCTGAAAACACCGTCATACCTTTTGCGAGATAGATTGTCACATTTATAATCGTGATTTAAATTGTCGTGCTAAGATTAATTAATATTTATTGATAAATTATTCCATTGTATATATCTAACTTAAAATACTTTTTACAAAAGTTTAAACTAAGGCAAGTATTAGTCTCTCTCTCCCTCCCTCTTACTTTCCCTCCCTTTCGCTCTTCATCCCTCTGTCTGT
>JAPYZP010013863.1:0-10214 GCA_030522985.1 Torymus sinensis
AAATGGGCGGCAAAAGGGGCAGCAAAGGGGCAGCTAATTCACAAAAAGCTCCACCAGCTATATATATATAGGAAGATATATATATATA
Organism: Torymus sinensis; assembly: GCA_030522985.1. Taxonomy (NCBI): domain Eukaryota; kingdom Metazoa; phylum Arthropoda; class Insecta; order Hymenoptera; family Torymidae; genus Torymus; species Torymus sinensis. The sequence goes on from JAPYZP010013863.1 coordinate 89, forward strand.
TATATATATACATGCATCATTCATAAATATTTATACATACGAATATTTACATGTGTAATATTTGTGTACAATTTAAATAAAATCATTATTTTCTAGAAAACTAGCATAGGAAATTAAGCGTATTTAACGTGTATTTAGGGGTAGTTTGGAAAGGTCAGGCGTAAAAAATGAAGCCGAGGGGCTGAACGAAACACACAGGGTCTTGTTCTCTAGTATAATAACAACTTTTTCCGATAATATTCAGAAAGAAATTTTTTGGTAGACCCGAGAACGTCCAGTTTAATTAATGGGAAATTCGAAAGATCGATAGCTTCAAACATTAATATCTCGGTCAACAAAAATCGAATTTCAAATCTTAAAAAAAAGCATTTAAAGCCCTTTTATGACCCAAAAGATCAAATTTACAAATTAAAAAAAAAATTTCTCGAAATGGCGATTGTTTAAAGATACCCCAATAAATGGGTATATTTACGGCGTATGTTTGGCTTTATGGAAAAGTCCCAAACTAAAATACCCATATGAATTATTTTTTTCTAAAAAGGTAACAAAAAAACGAGCAAAATCTTTTTTGGTAGATTAAAAAATATTGAAAATTGACCTTGTTATGATTTTTCAAAAATGAGCCAAAAATAGGTCAAAATTGAAGCTTAAAAAAGTTCTAGAAACTGTAATTCTTATTTTTGAAGGTTTTGGCTTGGCAGAAGGTCTTATTTTGATGCGTACTTTTATAGAAAAAATTGTCGATTAAAACCGCTGACCCATATATATATATATATATATGGGATATTTCATGGGAAGTGAGCAGCTCAAAATTTTAAAATGGCTCAACCTTTTTTCTACGTATAGTTTTTCATGAAAAAAACATGTTCCTAGAATTTTATAAACAAGTTATGCAACATTGAATATTCAATTTTTTTGCTATTTTTGGTTAAAATTCAACATTTATCATTTTTTAACTCAAAAATTTGAAACTTTTTGTGTAGAACATTGATTAGGAAAAAGTTTGAAATTTTGGTATAGAAAGTAGTAGTATTTTTTAATAAATGAAATTTGCATGTCTGATTGGTTGATCTTTGGTATACCTTCATCGAAGAAAACAAATGTGTTCGGCAGTCTGAAATTTTTCCAAACAATTTTTTTTCAATTCTGTAGACAAAATACTTTAATTAAAAAAAAAAAACGTTTATAGTCAGAGCTAAGGAAAAAATTCTACAGCACATTAAAAATTGATAAAAACCATAAAAATGTTAAATCCTGCAACCATAAGCCATTCTGTGTTTGTGTATCATTTGAAGACTTCATGTCAATTATCATGTTGGAAAATTTTGTATTGGTAGTGGATGTACATTAAAAGACTAATTTGATTTGTCGAATACTTCGTACAATATATTTAAATAGAATAGATACTATACCTGTCTGACATCAGAGTTTCAGATATCTGGATCAAGAATTTATTCTAAACTTGAATCGCTACTTCTGTAATAATATATAACTATTTTTATATAATATTATATAAGTATTTCTATAATGTACTGCAGTAATACCATATAAGTACTTTTTTAATGAATATAATTATTTAATACAGAAAATCAGACATGATGCGGATGAAACTTATTTAACGATTTAAAATACATTAAAAACATTATTTCTTAGATATACTGAAATATATTATGATTTTGAATATATAAGACTTTTTATTTATTTATTCACTTTTTTTTAGATCCATGTAATCTACCCAATACTCTTTGCATAAGTTCCATAAAAATAATTGTATTAATAGTATTGACAAATGATTGTTAATTATGGGTCAAAATAGTGTAACAAAATGATTAGATAAATTCTTTAGCCATGTAAATTCATATCAAAACAGAACATTGAAAGCTTACATTAAAATAGCTTTGCAATTTATGTAATTGTTATGAACTTTGGAAATTAAAAAAAAATAATTGAACAAAAATACTTCAAATATTTCATACAAAATAACCACATGATAAATTATCGATTTTGGTATCTTATAACTGAATTAAGGGGGTGTCAAACTCAATTCTGCGATTTGACCGACCCAAAGGTCGGTAAAATAGGAAGTACATTATATTGATGAAATATGATGCAAGCGCCATCTATGGAAAATCCTGATTGATTTTAACATAAATGGCGCTACATATTTCAAAAATATTAAAAAAAAAATTTTTTTTATGGTTAAAATCAAAATTTACGGATTTCGCCTACACGCATTTTTTATTGTAAAGAAATATGCGTATTTCGCCTATACGTATATTTTATTGTAATGAGATATGCGTATTTCGTTTATGCGCATTCTTTATTGTAAATGGGTGTGCGTATTTTGTCGATACGCATTTTATATTATAAACAGTTGTACGTATTTCGCGTATACGTATTTCTTTTTATAAATAATTATGCGTATTTTGCGTATACGCATTTTTTATTGTTAGTAATAGTGCGTATTTCACATATACGCATTTTCATTACAAATAATTGTGCGTTTTTCGCCTATATGCATTGTCTTTTATAAACAATTGTGTGTATTTCGCCAGTACACATTTTCTTTTATAAATATTATGCGTATTTCGCTTATACGCACTTTTCAGTGTTAATCATCGTGCGCATTTCACCTATACCCATTTTATTATAAATAATTTTGTGTATTTCGCCTAAACACATGTTATATTATGAACAAATACATACGCCGATAAATATTTCTCATTATAATGAGATGCAGGTGCGTCGCTTTACTGCTTTAGGCAATAAAATAAAGGTAGTAGGCTTCGTAGGTTTTTGAGTCCATGTGTCGGGCCAATTCGAATGTGAGGTCTAGCTGTTTCAGGCGGCAGATGATAGAATCTAGATTCCAGAGGCCAAGACAATTTGAATGCGAGGTCTAGGTCTTCAAGGTCGCCGATGATGGAGTCCGGGTAGTTCGCATGTAGATTTTTGTATCCAGGTGTCGGGAGAGCTCGGGTTCGAGGTCTAGCTGTTCCAGGTGGCTGATGATAGAGTCTAGGTGTGGTGCTCCGTAGATTTTAGTGTCCAGGTGTCAGGACAGATCGGATGAGAGGTCTAAGCATTACAGGTGGCCGATGATGGAATCTACGTGATGTGCTCCAGTTGGCCGATGATGGAGTCCGGGTAGTGCGCTCGGTAGGTTTTTGTGTCCAGCTCATTTTATTAAATTAAACGTTTTTAGTTATACTGTGATAAATAACATTATTGGTTCTTTACCTTATTATTTCACGCTATCGAGATCAAGACTTAATCATAGAATAGTACATTTTTTTGCTTAGTCGGCCGAAAGTACCATTTTTGTATTTTCGGTCTCGCCAAGCAACAAAATTGTATACGCAACAGCGATAAAGAGGGCCACCTCAGAGCACATGTTTGCCATCCTCGCCTTCGGCTCAGGTAGCAATTCACACGGGCTCTGGACTAGCCAACTTTTTACATGCCTAGGTGCGTAATATACTACTTTACCAAGGACGTAAAAGTATCTTTTTAGACCGAGTGTCTAGTTTACAGCAAGAGACGAGGACGAGCAAGCACGAGCCGAAGGCGAGTATGATTTCACTGGTTCTTTTCGCAATTTGCGCCTACTACGCCAATTTTTGTGCCCGCTGTGGCACTTTTGTGCCCGCTCCGTTTTTTCATTCAAAAAACATGAAAGTCGTGCCTGAAATCTAAAGCACGAGCCGAAGGTGGGTATGTTTTACGACTCGAAGATGAATTGTAATAACTCGAGGTCAAAAAGCCCACTTAGCCCTTGGTTCACACGATATTTTTTGTAACACAAGTTTTGATTTTCTCCGCTTTTACGCTCGGCACTGAGATGATCTGAAGATTTCTTAAAGATTTTTAGGAAGATGAATAGCTAACCAGCTGCAGTAGCACTAAAATCAATGCATAGATACCAGCATTTGAAAAAACAGGAGCACTTAAGCAGGAGCAGCAGCGACAACAAGCAGCAGGAGTCTTTAATATTTAATCAAAAAAATACTGGCTGATTCTATACAAAATCTTCAACTATTTTTTAATTCAAAAACTATTAGGTTTATAGAAAAAATAATAAATAGTGTTTTTATTCTCTTTTTATGTAGAATCAACTAGTATTTTTTTATTTTCTGTCTTTTACTTTAAAAAAAGTCTTTTATAAACAAGGGCAATCTGATTGCCTTTAATATTAATTAATATTAATTAATTGAATTTATAAGACTCTAAGACCGATGTAAAAATTCTTATCAGTAAAAGTTGAAATTTTGAGATCATTATACTAACCAGGAGAGTGTACTACTTTTGGTTCCTAGACTTGCATACCACTTCCTTTCAGCATAAAAGGAAAAAATCCTGAGCCCTAGGCTCTGCGCTCAAGGGTTTTTCTTTTGTAGTAGAGCGGGATAATCTAAAAAATTTGATAATATTAGCAAATACATGAAATTACAAGGGTCAGAGTATAGGAGACGTTAATAGTTAAGCGAATATAATTGATATACATAATTTCTAGCATATTTTACAGTAATACATTCTTACAGTTTGTTATTAAGAAGTAAATTGTGTTCTATACTGTGAAAGTTTCCAAAATTTATGAATTACGTACAATTAATGCTTTAAAATATATCCTTATATTTTATACGAGCGTAATTAGTGGTATGACTCCAATATTGCATGATTATTGGATATGATTTCCACAGTATAGAACACAATTTACTTTTTATTAGCAAACAATATATTACAGTGTATTACTGTAAAATATGCTAGAAATTATGTATATGTATTATGTGCTTAACTATTAACATCTTATATATTCTAGGACTCAGAGGTTACTATCTTCCATTCTTTTCCTTTTGTCGGTCCCCACAAAAATTTCAACTTTTTAAGTAACAGACCTAGAGAAAGAAAACTACTGGCTGATTCTAAAAAACAGAAAACCAAAAAAGATATGAATGATGTTTTCTGTAAATTTAATAGTTTTTAAGAAAAAAAAATAGAATTGACTTTTTCATTCAAAAACTATAAGGTTTACAGGTATAAATAAAGTACACTCTCCTAGTGAGTATGCTTGATCAATTTTCTTTATCTTTTATTAATACAATTATAATGGATCAACCCAAACACCAAGATCCGCAGTAATAAGATTTTTTAAGGCGATCAGAAATCAAGCCTGGATGCAAGGAAACCCAAGAAACTATATCTTTACTGCAGCAGAACCAACAGCTCAGATTACCCATTTATAAATGGATTCAGGTTATTAAAAACACTGGCAAAACTGCTGGTATGCCCCACTTGAAAAACTCAACATGATATTGTTTTTCTATTTCTCATTATACTATACAATATCAAATTGACTTTTGGAGGTTATGATAGTAGGTTTTCATAATTTTTGCACGTTTCCACAAATTCCTTACTCAATCATGCCTTCTTAATATTTAACGCAATGCATATTCTAAACATGCTTGCTACATCTGACAGGTGATGGCTTGTATATTTTAGGAGTACTAAACATGTATAGAATATGCATTGCGTTTAATATTTACTGTAAGAGAGCATGGTTGATTATAAAGAATGTGTAGAAACATGCAAAAATTATGGAAATCCACTGCCATAACCATAAAAAATCAGTTTTATTGTATAATAAGAAATAGAAAAGAAATATCACTGTACAAGAAAATTTTCTTTCCTATAAATCCAATCAATTTACAGATAAGAAAGAACTGACAACACACTAAGAATTTCATGTTGTAGTAGAATAAGGTTTTCTATGGTGTTACCTTCCATCGAAAAATTAATTTGATTAAAGTTAAAAATAATTAACAACAAAAAACAATCTACATTATTAGAAACTCTAATGATATTGACATTCGAAAAATACAGATTGCATTTTGTTATTAATTATTTTTAAGATTAACAAAATTAATATTTGTTGTAAGGCAACACCATAAAAAAGCCTTTTGTTCTAGTATAACAACATCAAATTCTTAGCGCATTCATGTCAGCTTTTTCCCTTTTGCAATTATTGTGATGTTAAATATAAAAAGAAAAAAAGTGTGTGGTCATTACAAATGCTAGATAACAGACAGCTTTTCTTGAGAATATGTGTTCATGATGTAAGTATGCTTGCTATCTGTTGGTTGATTGTTTACACATTTATTTTTCGTTGAGGATGATGGTATGACTATTAATGTTTTATAATTCTTTTAATTCAATTATTAATTTATTGTAATTTAAATGATTTTTTCTCAAAGATGTCTTACTTGGCTATTAAACTTAAAAATATTCACTAAATTTAAAAATTAAATTATTAATTAAAAACTAAAAATCGCGAGCTCCGTGCCACTCCAGCCGACAAAAGGAGTAGCGAATATTTTTATAATCAGGCCAATACGAGCCAGTATCAAATTACGCGACAACTCTTATATTACATTAATAGTTCATTCATGTTAATTGATCGCGATTTAAACGCATATTTATATTAAAATAATCAGATAGATCGAATAAGTCATTTTGTAAAAGAAATTGCATCGTTTATTTATCATTTTATTGTGAATCTTTCAATTCAATAAATAGTGAGATTGATTGGAACAGCGATTGATTGGAGTGTTTTTATTTCAACGACCTTCATCAGACTAAAAGGTAATACAAGCATATCATATCAAAAATAATTAACATATACATAAGAATAATTTCCTCCGAAATCAAGACTTAACAAATTAATAGATGAATTAAAAAATGAAATAAACTATTTACAGATATACCGTTGTACTCCTTATTCGCAACGAAAAATAAATGTGTAAACAATCAACCAACAGACAGCAAGTGTACTTAAATCATGGACACATATTCTCAAGAAAAGCTATCTGTCATCTAAACATTTACAATGACCACACACTTGATCGGTCCACCTGAGCTCGTGTTGGTTCTGCTATTGTTCCTGCTACTTCTGAAAAGTAATAATAAGAGATTAGAATTAGAAACTGGGGTCATTCATTACCATTTAGCAGTGTGTACTTGTGACTTAAAATAAGCATAAATTGTGTGAAATATAAAAATCCAAGTCAAATAATTCATTAAAAAAAATTGTTACCTGAATTTGGCTTTATACTGCATCATACTGTCTTGCATATCTTCACATATCATCAATCTGAAATCAAGTGCCAGAGCTTATTTTCTTCAACAACATTTTATTTTCTTATCAATATAAAATAAAATTATGAAAAGAAGGAAGAAGCTCTGACACTTGATTTGAGATTGGCAGCTAATGCAGTATAATGCAAATAAACCACAAAATATTTAATACATCTAGATAACAATATTCTTTTAATGAATCAAATGCTAATAACAGAATTAATACAATACAAACATTAATACCACTATAATCACTGCTGAAGTACCACCATAATCACCACTGAAGGAGGCATGATCAAAAGTACATTCTGAGATCTCAAAGGTTCAAAACTGGCAACTCTTCACAAACTACTTTCGCTTTTCTAATATTCGCTTCCGTGATGCCCTCAGGAAGTAATAGCTGCGTCAGCTGCTGTTAAGTTACAAAATGATAAGAAGGCGTGTTGTCATCTGCAGGAGCTCCTCATCCTAGGCCAAATAAAATTTATTAATAACGTGTCAAGCATTGGGGATAAGGAGAGATAGTATCAAACAGCCCGGAACAAGGGAGCAAGATAGATAGAGCAGGGGATTTGGAAGTTATATTTGACTACACTGTAGAATACAGATTATGCTCCTGTAGATGCTCCTATAGTTTATGTATTAAATGATTATGTATTAATGATTTCACCTCAAAGTGTCTTATATGCAATGCCTATACTAAACATGTCTGCTATATCAGACGGAGACATGCCATTCGCACTATATTGAATTTCACGTTTGCATAGAGGAATATTAAAATACTTAGTCTTTAAAATTTAAAAATTTAAAAAAAAATTAAAGAAGCTACCTGTCAGATTTAGCAGACGTGTTCAAAATGAGCATTGCCCTTATATTGTTAGAAACTGATTAGATATACTCACCATGATAATTTAACCGTGAAATATCATCTGCTAGCCTGTATAGCACTATTAATATAAGATAAGACGTTTTCTGCTTCTCCTGCAGCTTGTGCGTGTGTGTGAAAACTTCTTCATTTTAACTGATTGAACATCATTATATGTACACCATCGAATGCAGAGAAAGCCCTCGTTGCATTTGTTGTCTCCTCAAAGGTCTTCATAGTAGTATAGTATCCATCATTAATAGCTTGCACAAGACCTTCTGTCATTTTTACTTGTGTAGTCCAATCACCAGTACGATCATGTCCTTCATGTTTGAGAATTCTCAAAGAAGCAGGCTGTGTAACCATGAGCGATTTCAATTCCAGTAGGTGAAGGAGTATCTAATTTCTCATTAAACTAAAAATAAAATTAATCTTTGTTCTTTGCTATTACATGTCAATCTGTAATGGAACTCAGTTTTGCTTCGTTGTTTTCTTCTTTTTGTCAGTGATATTCATGTGCTTGTTGATGACCTCTTAACAATGATTCTGCTCTTCTTGTTGCCCTTGCTCTCGGAGGTACCAACGCTGCTCTCCTTTGAATTGATCTTCCAACAGCCCTTGGAGGCTTTCGTGATGGTTGGCTGTGCGTTGCTCACAATGTTGTCAAGTTTACCTCATGTTACTTGAGGTTGCAGGACTCTCTTCTTGTCGAATGACTTTTCTACAGATGCAGGTACAGGGGCTACTGGAACTGGAATCGGAGCTACTATTTACTGATGCAACAGAAATTGAAGCTGAAGAAACCTCGGCAACAGGCTATGGCGACGCCACCCTTCTGCCGCATTTAAGTACTCTCTCTCTCTCTCTCTCTCTCTCTCTCTCTCTCTCTCTCTCTCTCTCTCTCTTTCTCTCTCCCTCTCTCTCTCTCTCTCTCTCTCTCTCTCTCTCTCTCTCGCACACAAGACACAAGCGTACCTCGTGCGCGCGCCACTTGCTCGCACCTCGCAGGTACACACAGCCGAGGCACATGCATACCTGTCATAGCGCGATAACGTAGCTTTACATATATCGATATATATACGAGCTGCGACTCGTAAAAATGAGGTTATGGCGCTGCGGCGCCCGCCTCGTGGATGTACTCTGCACAGTGCACGTATACCTCGTCGTCGTATACAGCGTCAGCGGATGATCGCGCTTTGGCCTATACACGCACATATATAACGCGCCGATGCGCGCGGCGAAGCAAGTGTGGAGTGGCCGTTCGACGTCGGTAGTATTACGAACAGTATGAGTAATATGACCATTGCGCGGTAACATGCCCGTAAAAGGCGGTCACTAATGTCTTAGACGGTAAATTTTTCGCTTATTAATTTTACTATATTTACCATATGATAACAAAATCTTTTTTTTTTTTTAATATTTTGCAAAATCATGACTGCATTGCCCTTTGTAATGAGAGTATCTACCATTCTACAAAGTTTTACGTCGATATTTTAAGGCATCTAAGAATGGCATTTGAACGAAATTTCCATCAAATGCTATTCTTAAACGCTTCCGAATATTGACTTGGGATTTTGCAGAATGATTAATAATGTCATTACGGAGGGCAATGTACTCTTTATTTTCCATATATCGTTATATATATTTTATTCTACTAAAAATAATATAGTTTGATGCTCTGTTACGTCGGATTTTGACAAAAACCCAACTTGTGTGTTTCTTACGAAACAATTGCTCGTTTTTGAGCCTGGAGAACTAACTCCACTAGCTCGGGATCAAAAGAGATTGGGATAAGGGCAACAAAGGGCGCGACACGAATTTTTAGAGTTCTTTAACTACGAAACAAAAAGAGACAAATAGAATTTTAATACCAATTTATATAGCTTTTTATTTATTTGATCCTTAAGATGATGGGATCTTAACGGGCGTTCAGCTACCCAGATATTAGATCACCATCTACTTTAGGTTATTTTACGCGAAATGAAGGGTTTTAGTTTTTAAAGTTCACTGAAATACAAACAGAATCACCTGTTTTAAATGGGCCTAATTTCCGGATTATTCGATTTAGAACACACAATAAATGGGGAATATTGGGCAAAATAAACTAAGGAGAGAAAAGATAGATAGCAA
>JAPYZP010013866.1:0-14477 GCA_030522985.1 Torymus sinensis
GTGCATGATAATAAAAATTTATTCCCCGCGCGGAGCACCATTAATTAGCGGCTAATTTTCTTGCCACTATAGCCGTACAACTAACTTCACGGCGGCACGCTTTATCGAGCGCGTAATTAATGCGCGCTTCTTTAATAAACTGCCATTCTTTCCGGGTAAGCCGGCCGGCGCGCAAAAGGGGGTCGACACGCGTACTTATACGCACGCCGACGCGCGGCGCACCTCGGAAAATCATCATCCGCGCGCGCTTTTCCCCGCGCATCTCCCCGTTAAATTCCCCCGTACACGGTCAAATCTATTCGCGCTCTTTCTCGCGACACCGTCATAACGACAAAAAGACCACGGACAGCTCGCATATAACGAAGTTGCACACGTGGAGGAAAAAAGCGAGCGACGCGATGGGATGTGCCTATAAGTCGTAGGTGAAAAATGGGCTAATTGCCCGACGCGCGCGAGCGCGAGCTTAAAGACACGCCGCGCGCAGACGCTGCTATGGTTGTTTTTTTAGCCGCCTATACTCCCGCGAGCGCGTCATTAAATTCATTAACGCGAGGAATGCCCCGCGCCGATCGCGCGCGCGTGTAATGGCTCGCGTGCCGCTACCGCCGCGGCGCAGACCGCAGCCCAGGTGCTGCCGAGGCATGCGCCTTTCCCGTTTAGGCTTAGGAGAGAGAGAGAGAGAGAGAGAGAGAGAGAGAGAGAGAGAGAGAGAGAGAGAGAGAGAGAGAGAGAGGGGGGGGGCGCGCTCACGTTTTTAACGAGACACGCGGATGGTGGGAGTGATAGGCATGCGGAATCGAGGGGATTTTCTTGCGCGGGGTGAGGAGGAGGGTTTCAGGGGTCGCGATCGGCTGTTCGTTAGGGTTTAGTGTTATGGTGTGGTATAGCGGTCGGTATTGGGAATTGATGAGTGTGGTGCGGGAGTCTGGTGAGGTTGGATTTCGTGGTATATTGCTAATGTATGCCGTATAAAAATTGAAAGGCTTCCCTTGATTTTGTTATCCCCTCTTATACAATATAAGAAACTTAATGAAATAAAATTTTGTTCGCCACAGAAGCAGGTCAAAATGATAAAACCTAATCTCTTTCTATTCATATGTATAATAACTCCATTTTAAATCAATGTAGGTGGCACGTTATCTTTTATAAATAAATGCACAATTGAAAATGCTACAATGATATCAATTAATGTAAATAATTTAAAATATGTCTGTTATCATCATATACCTACAGAATGTGTAAATGTTTGTTTTATAATTAATCTTGTTAATTCGATTGAATTTGAATAAATTATACACTTATAAGTAAGTTTATTCATTTATTATCCCATGGAAAAAGTGAAAGCATGCGGGCAATATATTGGATACGTATTGAATTTGCATATTAAAAATATATTGGCTATGCATTGGCTATGCATTACCAATATGTTGGTAATATAGCTACGATTGTACATGCTCCAATATATTGCTAATATATTGGCAATGTAAAATGTACAAAAGAAATTGCAATACATTACGAAAACAAACTACCCAATAGATAATTAATACTAGAACTTCCTGTTAATAGATAGGCCGTAATAAAACATTATATTCAGTTCATTTTGAATACTTCTTTTAAGTAAAATATATAGTTTTGCTTAAAAGTTCAAGTTACTTATTAATTAAACGGCGATCGTCTATCTACTGGTGACCACCTATCTGCTGGGTCTGTTAGATTTACAAATCAAAATTATTTCACGCAATACATTAGTATAAGAGGGGATAAGAAAAACAAAGCAAGGCTTGTATTTGGAACTCTTGGTAAAGAGAACGAATGAATTACACGGCTTATATACTCTCGGCCTTCCAATGTGTTTAAAGAAGTCACTATAGAAAGCGCCGCATAGCGGTAACTGACGGATGCTTGCGCTGCCATCATAAGTTCCCTATCAGTCCGCTACTTAGTAGAGGACTGATTATTCTCTCTCTTTCACATGACAATACTGCAATACAAGAAATTTAATTTGTAGCCAAACGGCCCGAACATAGATAAATGAATTATAGGCGGTATGTAAAAATTCAAAATGGATTATGTATACAGATATCTCGTTATAAATTGAATTATTAAGCAACTGAATGAAGCAAAACAATGATACCAGATTTTCCAAGAATTTACACCGGTTCTTTGAAGAATTCGTTTATGGCGACTAAAAATCTATTTATACATCCAATACCTTTAAATGCCCTCAAAAGGTCGACCCATCTTCATAAACCTTCCAAGGCCGATCCATCAAAGCCAGCGTCGACCCCCAGGTGACAACGAACCGTTAATGGCAGACTCTCCTCTCCTTTCCTCTCCCTCTCTCTCCTCGCAAAACCTACCTCCTCTCCATACTTACTCTACATCCTCTCTCTCTCTCTCTCTCTCTTTCTCTCTCTCTACGACATCTCGCATCCGTCGCGCACTCCCGCCAAGATTCCCTAAACGGCCATCACGCACACATACACACATATACTCGCAAAAAATGTCCGCCGCACGCGCGCGCGCGCGCGCGTGTCGCGTTATTATGGAGCGGAGCGCGACTCGCTTATGATGCCTGGCTCGTGCTTTTTGCGCGAGTAGGCCTCCACCTCGTCCATCCTGCCGGCCGCGAACTCGTAAAGCCGAGCCTTATTCTCGCGTTAGGATTTTTATGCCTTGTAGAGAGAGAGAAAGAGAGAGGCTGCACATGCGCGTGGCTTGACTAATGTTCTCCCCCTTTATGTAGAGAGAGAGGGACTGATTTCGTATTAAGACCGCGCAAGATCGATCTGCATTAATTTATTTGTCGCGCTCGATTTACAAGCGGCAGATGGGTGAAGAGGGAGAGAGAGGCCGTTAACGAGGCGAGAGATGGGGGAAAAACGCGGATTTTATGGCTGGTTTTGTGCGATGAGAGGATGATGATGGGAGGAAAGAGTGAGAGAGAGGTTGTGGCGTGGCATTCAGATGAGGTGTGCGCATGGGGCGGAGAGGAGATACAGGTCTATTAGAATCGTGTTTTGGTTATAAAAGGTTCGCGGAGCGATTAAGGGAGCTAAGTATAGAAATGTTCATTTTTTTTTTTCTTGATTCTACAATTTTTTATCTTTTTCAAATATATGTATATATAATTTTTTTTATCAAGTCTAAGTCATTGCAAATTTCTATTTTCTTGAAATTGGTAGAATAAGATATGATACATAGCTTTAAATGTAAGTATTGAATGGCTTAATTAATAATTATTATTATAATAATTGTTATTTTGAACGTAAAATTTTAAAGAAAATATTAAAGCTTCAAACGCATTTTCCACGTTATAAATGTAATCACAAAAACATAAACGAAAAATAGCGACTAACAAATCCGACCAGCAGTCGTCATAAAAATCGAGAGACGGCACATAATGGTGAGACGATAACTTGCGAAACTGCGGAGAGCGAGAGAGACGAGACCGAGAGAAACAATAATCAACGCACCGCAAGCTTATACCGAACGCGCTGTATAGACCAGAGATTCCAAATATTATGATGAGCGCGAGTTTTGAATTAGAGGGGAAGTTTCGGCCGAGCCGCGTGCGCGCGCAGGGGAAAAATTTCACAGACGCTGTACTGTGCGTCACGCGCAAACATGCCAATTTATCTCCTTCAAAAATTTCGAGAATTTCAATGCCCCCACTATAACGCGCGCGTATATACGCCCGCGCGCCGCACGTATATATATACGTGTCTGTAATGGTTTATTTAGCGGAATTAAAATAGAATTAAATGGCGTTTTAAAATATTTTCCGGAAATTCTTCGTGATTTCATTCGGGTCGTGGTCTGTATGTGTAAACGTTTACGAACAATGTGGTTTTAAAATACGCGTGTAAATGTAATTGGAGGTTAATCTATCTTTGCTAATTGCGTTTTATTGAGAATCACTTTTAGTAAGTTGAACAAATTTAATTACACTTTGGTGTAATCCTTATATTTTCTCATTAATTTCATTACAACAATTATGCATAAACAAAATCGCTCTCTTGAAGAACAACTTCCTGCCTGAATTCAAACGCCTCTAACGATTAGATAATTCAAACGCAAATGAAAATTTTCCCAGAATTACAAAAATTTTCATTACCGAGGAAACCGAATGGCTCGCCACGAAAAAATTTCCACGCTCATGTATAAGTATACCCATACACACAGATGCTCACCTCCGCTACTTAACGATTTCCGAAAGGAATGGATGATGCCAAAAGACGTTCCCGAGGCGCGCGAAAAGCGCGTGTCGGCATTTACGATAAACGTCGCTGCACATACGTGTGTATTTCCAATAGTCCATAAGTTCCAGCGCGTCATTGTAGATTATATACGCGCGGCGTCGGCGGCGGCGGCGGCGTGTAAACTGCGTCTCTGGCATCTTCCGGTCGTGTGCGGTTAATACAGCGCGCGCTGCTGCAGCAAGCAGCTCGCTGTCTATTTAAACAACCGGCCGTCGATCAATCTTCCTTCCCGCTCGCTCCCGCGCGCGAGCGGGGATTATTTCCGTACATTATCTCCGCGTGGAAGTTTGCCGGAGAGTCGATCATGCGCCATGAGGCATAACAAACCGCGCGCGCCGCCGCCGCCGCGGCTGAACAAGAGAACAACAAATGCGTTACAGGCGTAGTTTAATACGCGCGAAATTTCGCGTGGAAATAGCGCCCGGCTTGCGTTTCATTTTGATTTTTGTCGGGGAACGTGCGTGCGCAAGTATAAGCGTATTTTTAACTGTTAACGTAATTGCGGTATACGCCTGAATTATAGAAACTATACAATGTTGAGTCATTTTGTACACAACAAGTGATTCATAGGGATGAGGGGGGCCCAGGGCGCACGTTTGCTTTAGTTTTAGCAAGGCAAATAATTGGTCAGTGCGAAATCATGTAATGCTTATACTCGACACTCGATACAATCTCAGCGAAATCTTCAATTAGCACGCAACGCGTTCTAAATGCGTGATTCGACTAACTCCTTTCTATATATATATACATTTCCATATTGAAGATTAGCATAAAAATATACAATAATTATAATCACGTGTATATGTGGGTGTACGAAAATAAAACGGATATGCAAATGTTCCAGACGTAAGTACAGTCAAAACATTGCGTCAGAACAACGCACATGGAGAAATGCTTTTAAAATCTAACCGTTAATTTATATATACATATAATAATGCTATTTCAATGTAACACGACCTATTTGAATTTCAAATCGCATAATAATCTGCTTAAAATTGCTGTAGCGGCTACATAATAAAAAACGTAATGTTCCAACTTGTAATCAAATATCAAGAAATTTTAAAAATAGCTCCGAATTTATGCGGCCATTTACGCCAAGCAGAGCGCATAACGCCTTATCGGGCGCATCAATATATAAAAAAAAATCCCACTAAAAAATATAATAACGCCTTTTATACAACTGCCTATAATAATTTTCAGCTTTTCCATATATATTTCAAGCAACTTTCCTCAAACATTTTCCCCCTCTTCCAAAAACTTTTATGAAGCCCATAAAACATACACTACCGCGCGTCCGCACGAATCTCCATTATAATATCTAAAAACCGAGCGCTCTCGCATTGTTTCTCCTTATTACCCTACTATAATATGCCCTTCTCGTGCGCAGAGGGCCAGATCAAGGAGCTCCTAATTAGCCGCGCTGCTCTCGTTAATACGCGCCAACCGTGTTACGAGTAAAGTTACGAGCCGCGCATACGCATATATATAGACAAAAATGTACGAGCCGCGCATACGCATATATATAGACAAAAATGCAGAACGTCGGCCTATATGTACGCATAAGGTCAGCCGCCTATGACTAATATTCCAAGATTTACGAGCCTCTGAAAAGGGAAACCGCGTATATAATATGCATACGCGTATAATATGTGTATATACACAGAGGCGGGCGCGCGGGCAGGCGACAACTGTCCGCAGCGGCGACCTAATCATATTCAGATGAGCGGCGATAAAGCGGAAGCTAGACAAATAAACCGAGGGAGAGACAACGACGCCGGAGGCCAACCAACCGTCGCTGGCATTTTTACTGCCATATAATACACGTATACGCACACAGAAACATTTTTTTCGCTTTTCCGTACATAATACAACGCGCGGCAGACTGCAGGCGCCAGGAAAGCGCCAGACGTCCAATTTTTCCCCTCAATAGATATATATTTACTTATGGAGAGAGAGAGAGAACGAAAATGTGTGCGCAAGAATGTGTCGCGCGGGACGGTCGTAAAAAAAGCTTCACGGCCGAAGAAGTGCGGCAGGTAGTAGTAGTAGTAGTAGTGCGCTCTGCTGCTGCTGCCGCTGACCTTTTCCCCATACCGACTGTCTCTTGAGCCTCGAGACTCTCCCGGATGACATCCTTTAAAGCCAAACCTCTATCTTTATCGTTGTAACACACATATACAGACACACACTGTGCGCTCGCTCGCTCTCGCGTTGTTTCTCGAGCTCTTTATGCCCGACACGGAGCCCCATTAACGTTTGATTTACAACTTTCTACGAATCTATAAAGGCGACTTCGTCGTCCTCGTCGCTGTCTCTCTCCTTCTCTTCGTCCTCCTGTGCATCGGGTGGCCGACGACTGGACACCAGGTTTTTTTTCTCCCTCTCTCTGTCTCTCCTTGTGTTCCGCTTCTCGCTTTCGCTCTCAGTGGTGCTGCAGATCAGCTGAGTATGTGTGTGTCTGGGAGGAAGAAGGAGGTTTGGAGGAGGATGGGGCCAATTAAACAAAAAAATGATTCTATTAAAAATACAAGAGGGTGGCATTTTTCGGGATTCCTTTAACGAAGGTTTTCGTGAATTTTATACGCGCGAGAAGCTTATTTATTACGTGGCTTCCAGCCTCGCGAGTTTGAGAAAAGAAAGAGGCGAGGAGAGCACGAGATACAGGTGGCGATGGATGTTGCCGGTCGGCCGAATTAGGGAAACGTTCTTTTACTTTGGATTCGGAAGTTTTTTCGGAAATTCTTTTCGAGGAATTCGGAATATTGTTTTTTAATAACGAAACTAATTTCATGTGCGGTAGCGTAGTTTTCCCATTTTAACTATATGTATCGTATTAGTATGTTTATTCATGAGTGATAATATATATAAATAGTTAAGAGGGTAAATTATTCGAAAGTATGTGTAAAATTGACCTTTTAAACTCTGAATTGACGATATTCGAACAATAACTTTACATTCCAACAGTATCGCTATAATTATACGAATTTTCATTCAAATTCTATAAGCTCTTAAGACTGATTCAGCTTAAAACGTGAAATGCTTATCAGATTTATTCTCCATTTCTCATTTTTACCAATGCTCATAGCGAACTCTCGCTCGGGACTGTCGTAAATCCATGTTAAAAACGCATATCGATAAAGTTATTGTACACGTGCTTTTAACGTTTATTTAATATAAATGTTCGTTTATGACTGCCATCATGCCGATACCAGTAAATGCTATTACAAGAAATATCGGTGCAATAAAAATTTTTATTGGCCGCGGAGCGCGCGTTATATTCCCGCGCGCGGTTGTACCACACTATAGTGCGCACTACACACACATGTACACATACATGCTTCACATTCGGATCGTTCGTTAAATTTATACAAAATGGAAAAAAATATTTTTCTTTTTCTTTGAGAGAGCGAGACAGAAAAAGGGAATGAAAACGCACACACACACGCACGTCTCGCGCTATCTCTCGTTTTTATTTTATGCCCACTTTATTCATTAACGAGCTTCTTAAGCGGGGCATCATCATAAAATTCATGAGCTGCATAAATTATTGCGCGTGCGCGAGAGCGCATCGACGATGCGCGTATATATACGTATATTACTCGACAGCACGAAAGAGAGAGAAAGAGAAAGAGAAAGATTCCGTCAGAAACCGGGAAAGGGACCACACCACACAACGATTTTCGAGCATTACGCACAAAAGTCCATGAAAAACAATAAAACAGATAAGAGAGGAAGCGAGATCGGATAGAGACGATACCCTACTCGCGCTGGACAGTTAAAATTAAAAAATCTTCTCATAAAACGCCAGCAAAACCCAGCTTGCACGTGGGGTTCTATACTAGTGACTTTTTCGGCTGGGACCACCCTAGATAGAATAAAGATACGCGAGGGCACGCACGCGCGTCTCCGTCTACGTCTGTCCATTCGTACGTCTGTCCGCGGTGGTACGCACTATTTTATGCTCATAAAATAATACGCTCGTGTGCGCGCGCATGTGTAACGTTGTCGCCGCGCTTAATTTATTTTATTGCCGTTCGAATTTTATGATGGATGGAAGTGATAAATCTGTGCGCCGCCGGCGCAGCTGTAAATTTTTGTTGTTTGAAATAAAGCGCGCGTTCGAATTTTATGATGGATGGAAGTGATAAATCTGTGCGCCGCCGGCGCAGCTGTAAATTTTTGTTGTTTGAAATAAAGCGCGCGCGCGCGCGCACGCGTCTGTGTGTAGTTTTTATGCGATGGGAAAAATGAAACGCCCGGTGTATGGCTTTTTATGCACCCCACAAAAACAATGCAGTCGAGGTTGTACGTATATATAGAAAACGTATACGCTTTATTTGGACATATATAGTTTATTAGTAGAATATTTAATGTATGCGTTTAAAAAAGGGTATATATTTTTTATCGCGACTGATCTAAAAATTTAGATTTTATATATGTAATTTTGAAAATTTGGCTCACAGCGGTATAGCAGTCTTTTTTTTATATATATATATATATATTCAACATTAAATTTAATCGCGAACACGCGCTATATAAGATTTTATATTTTAAATTCTAATTTAGGAATTTAATTAATGTAAATAAATACGAAAACAAAAACGGTAACGGCCGCGCGCATTCTCCCAAAATTTCAAGCGCATTTTATATATCCCGTAAACTTGAAATATTTTAATTCCCACCGCGTAACATCCGAGATAATTACCAAATCACCAATAAAAATAACAAAAGTCATTATATTAACCACGAATAATAAAAATAAACCCCAAACATTGTTCACACTGCTAAAAGAGCGAGGAAATATCACGACCTACGCATCTCTCTTGGCATCAAAATTAATTCCCTCGGCGTCGCGCGCTACCCTCGAGGAAGATATCGCGGCGTATAAGGGCTGTCCTCAATTAGAGAACGCGCGAGAGCACGCGACGACGCCGCCGCTCGTGGTGCTATCGAAAAAAGGCGCGTTTTACAGCCCCTCCGGTCCCTTTATATATCGGCGCGTACAAATTATTATCGTGCGTGCGCGCACGCACACCGCAAGAATGCGCGCTGCGCGAGCTCTGTGCGCTCGCGAAAAGTTCCCATCGCGGCGAGATCATCGCGCGAGCGCGCGTGGCTTCGTAATTGATAGAGTGGTAAAGTGACGGAGAGGGCGGCGGCGGAGGAGATGGTCAAGAGAGAGAAAGAGAAGAAGAAGAAGTGGAGATGAATCACGCGATCCGCGGTTTCCTGTGCGAAAGAGAAAGAGAGAGAGAGAGGCACGAGAGCAGTTAATATGTCGTATAAAGAGGCTGGTTCACCGTGGGGTATGGTTATAATGTCGGAGCAAAGTTTTTTTTTGGGAAGGAGAAAAGTAAATGGGAGGAGAGGAGTGAGATGAATCGCAAATGGCCGGGTGTTTATTGCGGGCTTTGACGGACGTCTCGCTTAACGTCTATTCAAATTTCAATCATGTGGCGATGATGATTGGTAATGTCACGAACGAATCCAGCTTTTTAATTGCTATATAATTTATACCTGAATATGGAATATCAAACGTGTACGCTTTGGCATTTATAGAAACGTTTGTGCGTTTTAACGAGTTCTGTAACCGCAAAACCTTCTGCAACCCAAGAAAATAAGAAAAACGACGCTGTACAATACAAGCGAGCTGCCTTTCTCCGAATATGCATTAATTAAAAATACGAGCTTAGCCACCGCGGACTTTACGATTACCGATGCATCAGCAGGCGCATCCCAAGGGTCCATATCGCCCAAAACTACCTCTCTCTCTCTCTCCCGTCCCGTATATATAGTTAAATTCGTTCACCGGCAACTCGCACGCTCGCGGGAGAAAGAGGGAGAGAGAGCGACTATCGGCGCGCTCCGATCGTTCAAAAAAATTATCCGGCTAACGAGGCGTCCCCACGAATAATGATGGCTAATCGGCCGCGGCGTACGTGCTAATAGTATTCGCGATACCGAGAAAGATCACGTGGGAAGATGCGCGAGCGGGGCCCCGAAAACCTCGGAGGGAGGTGGAGGAGGGAGTGCGCCTCGCGTGCAGAAGAAGAAGGAGAGAGGCGAGAGAATATGGCGGAGAGCAGAGAGGAAGAGTAAGAAGAAGAAGGAGAGGAAGAGAGATCGGGGGTCATAGGTGAAGAAGCCCGGCCTCTCGCGCCGAGTGAAGAAGAAGGGCGGAGAGGGAGAAAGAGAGAGCGATCCGATCGCCGGGATTCGCTCCTTGCAAATTCTCGTGCTTGCGCGCGGACTCGGTTCTGCCCTGTATGCACGCCGAGCATGCGCTGCACACTGGATGCACCGGCGCTTGATCGACTTGAGAGAGGCTGCTTTTTTTTCTTCTCCGCTGGCCTCGGAGGGGCAGTGTGCAGCGTGTAATTAGTAATCGTTGCGGCGGTGTCGAATGGGTTTCTTTGGGGTAATGGTGGAGAGGTGTGTGTCTGTGTTCGGAAATTTTCTCATAGCGTGAACGTGATTTTTTTGTTTTGCAATTCTCATTGTTGGTGTATTTAGAGAATAAAGATTCAGGCTTTTTTTTTTTTAATTTATTTTGTTATCGGGGAGCAGTGATATTATTGATTTATTTTTCAGGTTCATTATGAAACCACTTTTTAGGGGGGAAAAGTAAAAATGCGGTTTGGTACCGCTGAAGGTAAATTATGACGGTAATAAACTTCGGAAACACATTTCATTGTGAAATGGATTTTCAGTGCTTTTAAAACTATTGGGATTATCTTACAGTTGAATCTGGAATGTTTCTCAGAGATAAGATGGATCTGAAACTAGACAACACTATGGAGAATTCAGTGTTGTTAGTTTCGAATGTAGATGGTATTGATGATTTGGAATATTGATATACGTTTCCTCATAACATTTTTTTCAGATTAGGAAGTTTCACTTATTTTTCAAAATCTTATAGGAATTTATCGAGTATTTGGATGATGTTCTCCAATCGCCATTAATTTGGTTTTCTCAAAAATTACATTGCTTCCCAATTATTGTATCCTGTATACGCATACCCCAAAACAAAACCCTCCCAAACATCTCCGGCACGAAAATTTTGTCAACCTTCCCATCCAATAATTTCCGCAAAACCATTACACCAGACTACTTTATCGCGCCCCAAAGACCAAATTTACGCGAAATCCACGAAAAATATAATACCCTTTACGCGGCGTTCCTCGCACACTCAGCGCGCGGCGAAACCGTGTAAAAGCGCGTCGGTAAAAATTATCTTCGATTTCCGGAAACGTACATCTGTCTCTCTCTCACCCCTCTCTCTTTGAAACCCTCGTCGTCGAATTGTTGCCCGCGTGTGTGTGCGCGCGCGACGATTTCATGGTTTATTTCGGAAAGAGAGAAGAAGAAGAAGAAGAAGGACTGAAGGGACAGCGGACAGCCGAAGGGACTGTATATGTACGCGAGCAGAGAGAGACAGAGACTCGCCGATAATGATCTTTATGCGAGAGAGCGAGAGAGAGAGAGAGAGAGACGGGTCCCGGAGTTAAAATATTATGCTCGTTAGAATCCAAATTGGGGTTTCTCCTCTCTCTTTTAAGGGGCTGCCCCGCGAGTACGGGTATTTATAATTTGAAACGCGCCTTTTTTCGATAAAGCCAAGAGCGAGCGACGGATCTTTCTTCCTTCCCTCCTCTCCCCCTCTCTCTCTCTCTCAGTGAGCGTGCATCAAGTCCGAGAGAGGGATTAACATACGGGAGGAAGAGCGAGCCTTTGTTTTGGCGAAAGAGAGAGAGAGAGAGAGAGAGAGGAGAGAGAGATCCCCTCAGACGTCGCCGTTTTGCGAAGTTCGCCTCGAGTTGTTTCCTTTAATTAGATCGAGAGCTGCGGCATCGGCCATATGCGATATTCCATCATGTTTTGCCGATACTTTTTCTCCAAAATTTATCGATCCGACAATTTATCCTTTTGCTTTTCTTTTCGAAGCTACACACACACACGTATATATAGCCGTCAATTGATAACTAAATAATTATATCAGCATGCTACATTAGTTGCCAAGTGAAAAAAAAGTCCTCTCGTCGAGAGCGATAATTAATTTTACATTCGTTCATTAACTCGGCACGTTTACTCCCGGCTTTCGCAAATAAACGGGCATAACATAAATTTTGCAAAGCGCCGCCCGCGCGCGCGTCGAATAAATAACGCTGCGCTCTGCATGCAAAATTAAGCGCCGCCGCGCTGCACACCTGAAGAAATCAGCAAATTAACCAAAAAACAATCAACTTATATTGTCGCGCACTACCTCTCGCATTAAACCGACTGCGCGGTCCGCGTGCCCACAACTTAATTAAACTCCGAAAAAGAAATAAAAAATTTACAACCGCCGCTCTCTCGCTCTCCTATCATTCCCCGCGTTTCCACGATTATTAATGAACCGCATGCGCAGCAACATCGGACATCTTCCTCACCGTCGCACACTGCTGTGCACTGTTACACAAAACACGCGTAGATCGAGCTCCCGAGATAACCCATTCAGACGACGCTTTCCTCACAGCCATCAGCGCAGCGACGACACGCGTCACTTCCCTTTGTCTATACTTACACACACGTATATATACGCGTATACCTACGCGTGCGTGCAGCTGAAAAGTCAAGCCAACAAAGCTCTCGGCTATACGGCGGCGGCGCCGCGCGTCCTTCGGCCGATCGAATCGCCGCGAAAGAGAGCAGCAAAAGAGAAAGAGAGAGAGAGAGAGCGACGACGCAACATGCGCGGGCGCGCGGGGGCGGGTATACCGATCGGGAATTAATTACGCGATTGGAGGCTCGGCTCGTCGTTCTCGTCCTCTCCTCGTCGTAGTCGTCGTCGTCGTCGTCCTTCTCTCCCGCGCGGGTAGATTCGCAGGATAATCCGCCTAAACGCGCCGGACCACCGGCGTCGACGGGGGCGCCACCGCCAGACAGAGTCTCTCTCTCTCTCTCTCTCTCTCTTGCTCTCTGTGTATTTATATGTAGGTGTGTATGTGTGTGTGTGGGTACGGGAGGAGGTAAGGGCCGAGCGCGTGTGTTGTGTTTTTAATTATGTTTATAATCAACGCGCGCGCGCGAGCAGCGCTGGCATGTCTATGGTAATCGGGTCCGCCACCCCGAGGCTCGAGGATTTACAACGTTCGATGTTCGCTGCTGGCTGTAGATGTATGTGTATGTATGTGTGCGTGCGAGTGTGAGTTGTATAGAGAAAAGAAGGTGAGTAGTGGGACTGTTGGTTGTCGTTGTTGCTCGCGGAGCTTTATTAAATCGAGCGGTGATGAGTGAGAGAAGCTGCTTTGGTTGGTAGCGTGATGTTGTAGGAAACTGACATAGACACTGTAATCAGGTTGAGCCTGTTGGTTTAATATTTATTGACAAAACAAGAAGTGAAGTTTTATTTGTGGAAAAATAAATAAGGGAAACAACATTATAAGATTCGATGTAATTCGACGTGACTGGAACAGCAAAGTGTATATTATTCCCAACCAGCTATAGCAAACTGTTTTTGTCGTGTATTTTTAGCTCAATAAGAGGAAAAGATTTTCGTCCGCAATAAAAGAACAAAAGACAATCTAAACGGACGCGGCACAGAATATTAAACTCTAATCATTGACAATAAGAATTTTTTTACATTTTTCCACAATGAAATCAAAGAAAAATTTCCACAATATGATTCAGCTAATACACGAATGGCTAATTTCCATTTCAAATTACATAATGAGCCGCTTTTGCCGTGGCCGCGCGCGCGCTCGCCGTTACGTCACCTCTCTCTCCGATTCGGTCGTAATTTTTCGAGCGCGCGCGCGGAGGAGAGAGAGAGAAAGAAGTCGAAACGACACGACCAAGAGACAATGAATAATATGAATCGTAAGCGAACGATCGGTATTCCGCGGCGTGGAATTGTGGCACAATGGCTCCGAGTCGCGCGGTAATTTAATATAAAAGGGAATAACAGATTGTCGGAATACGTGATGGAGGTATAAGTAATGGAAATTATTCATATGCTACGGTAACCTTTGTTTTCGATGTATTCACCGGTCATTGATATTCATTGGGGATTTCGGACAAAACAAAAAATGAATAGCTCGCCCCAAAGAGTTTACGTGACGACAAACAAACTTCGGCCGTAAAAATATTATTTTAGGTAAAATTGTAGAAAAACACGTTCGAATGAATCATACGCCGAATGTTTCCAACACACAAGAACGTCAACCAAACGTATTT
>JAPYZP010013872.1:0-11001 GCA_030522985.1 Torymus sinensis
AGAAAAAACTTATGGCAGAGGTGTGCCTCAACATTTTTTTTTCGTCGTTTTTGTGACCGGATAAGGCGACATTTTCGGGGGAATTGCACATATATGTGAATGTTTGTTTGAGACGGGACAAGGTACTTTTGCTGGCTGTGTTCGATTTTTGGGGGCTCGACAGCCGATATGCGTAATACTTTGGAATTTCATATTTGTCCTCATCAATATCTCATATATATTAGGTATTATATTAGTTTTGTTTTCGTTGTATTTTGCTGATGAAATAGCATAAGTTAGGGGACATGTTGGGCGGAAGAAAGATCGTTCAAGGATATAGGCGTACGTTCAAGGATATAGGCGTAGAAAAAAAATATTCACTTTTAACATTCGTCTAGTTATGATAATATCCTATAATAAAGGTACAACAATTGTGCGAAAGATTGCTATCTTCGCGAAGAATCTGGAACGTTTCATTTTTTCTTCTTCAAAATTTTTAATATTTTGTCCCAATTAGTGGCAAAAGCTCTGAAATCTAATATTTCATCGATCTAACGAGGCGATTTAATTGTTGATACTTTCTACTTGTTTCCTTTTATACTTTTATGTCTTAGTTTTCTTATTAGAATGTTGTTTTTCCATTTTCTAGCTGCGCGGACTACTCTACTGCAATACATGCGCAATTACTTCGATAAAATTGGGTAACGCGGCCTTTTTTCATCTTAATGTTGCAACCAAATGTGGGATTTGCAACAAGTAAAGCATTAATTGTCTTTTGAAAAATCATAACAGTCGCAGCAGCTAATATAAACGGCAAAAAAATGAGTTTTGAAATTTTTTATTGAATCGAGACGATTATTAAATTTTAAAAAGTGTCATTTAGAAAAAAAATAATTTAGGTCGTGAGAACCAGGGAATGAACGGATAACCTGAATCGGAGTTTAATAAACATGCAACGCTTAGGCATTTTGACGGACAGTTATATTAATAGAAAGAAAAGTCAACCCTTTAGCACCTGGATTCAGATCCCGTTGAATGAGATGTGAGAGTCATTCTGGTAACGTACAATTATCATTATTCTTTGCACTCGAACGAATTTCATTTTTTTTTGCCAGCTAATCAATCATTCGTGTGACTAAAAAAAAATTAATGTTTGATTAAGAATTATTCGAATTTCACGAAACAATAAAAACGGATATTGCATTATAAATCAATGAGCAATAAACACTTCTTTTCACATCACCCAAATCTCTAAATATATATATATGTATATGCATGATTTCATTTTTTTACGATCCTCCTAATTAAGGCAATTAATCCGTAACAAAAAATAAATTGGTGGAAATCTCATATACCGTACGAAACAAAGCACCACCGAGTATACACTCATCTCGCACGAACAAAAAAAAATAACATTAATTCTTATCCTCCGAGTTACAATTCATATTCCACGCGGTGGACTTATGCAAAAAAAAAAAACCGAGATCTGGAATGCGCGTTACATGAGCTGTCGAGAGAAAGAAAGCCTAATTCTCACTCCCGCGCTGCGTGTATACGCGTCTGATTCGGATTCGAGCGCGGTGGCCCCGTTTCTTTTTTCTATCTCTCTCTCTCTCTCTCTCTCTCTCTCTTTCCTGAAGTGAGCGCGTGATATAATGAATGGGATGGATGTGTTTTTCTGCTCGCTCGCGCTGGCGATTCGTCGGCAAGCTATGCTCACGTATAAAGTGATCGGAGATTTCAACGCGCGGCGGCGGTGAAGAGCGCTTCGGGAGATTTGCGACCGATCGATTTTCTGAGTTACGCGAGAGATCGGATCGAGAAGTACGTGCGCGTGCGCGTGTATATATTACGGTTATACGCACGAGGCTCGCGTTGTGCCCGGGTATATATATATCGGCCGATTGTATCTTCGCGAGAGATATCTCGATGAGTGTGCGAAAAAAAACGAGAAAGAGAGAGGGAGAGAGAGAGGTAGTTCTAATGCGTTGGCCAATTGATTAACAGGAGGTGTCTATTAAATTGCAATAGGAATTGCCCGCGCGATATTTCGTAAACGTGGTGTTGTTCTATTACAGATTCGTATAATCAATCTCTTAAAAAAATTAGCACAGATTTATTCAGAAATGATACGTCGTCTCATTAATTTTTGCGCAACATATACTTAATTTTTTTTTCTTTCGTACAAATCAAAACTGAAATAGAGACCATTAGCGAAAAACAAAATTAAAACGTTAGCGATTCCAATTATTGTGGAACATTGTTCGATTGACGCGTGTTATAATAAATGTCGTTTGCAAAAGAGCCTTGAAAATTTAATGACGCCAAATATTGACAACTTTCAATTCGATGGGAAAACAACTTTTTATTGTGTGACGTTACGCTTCAATTTTTTTGTATCAATATATTTGAACAACGGAAATATATAAAAAAGGATTTTAAAAATAATAAATAATTAACATAGTTTAATTGATAAATTTTAATTTAATCTCACAGACATTTTTGTAATTCTAATAAAATGAAATTTAGGATACATATGGTATATAAAATCTTTTAATTATATGCTTCCGTCCAAGTTATTTTTAGCTGCTCAAATATTCATTTATGTATGAAATCATGAAATTGATTAGTAATCTCATTTAAAAGCTAAATAGTTCAATATTTCATGCTATAATTTTGTAATCAAAAACTATCTTACAAAATTTTAATTATTTGGGCTGATTGTATTTGTTGCAATTAATATTTTAAATAATGGTCCTAAATCATCTACTTAAAAATACTCATCCACCATAAAATGTGCTTTTTTAAAGCATATTTTTTACTGAAATATAAAAATCGTCAACATCAATCCACTTTTTAATATCCAGTTTAATTGTTAAATAAATGAAGTTTCATAAATAGCAATTATCGAAAACTTAGAATAATATACATTCGTACATTCAGCTCAATTATATATAATTAAATTTCTTTTAAGGATTCAGAGAAGCTATTGCAACATTAAGTATTATCGTATAATCGCTAGCAGTTCCATATTCGTATGGTGCGCGTATGTTTTAGTCATTTCACAGTTGCAGGCATTTACTTTAAGTAGCCTGAAACCGGAAATTAGTGAGATTCCATCATAACGAGAAATCTTAATAACTGTTGTCATATACAATGAGCTTTAACTAATAGATTTACTTCCCGTTTTATAATACATATTGTAAAAAGATGCAGTATGATAAAAATATATTACTTCTTTATCAAACTATAATCAGACATTGAAGTAATCATTGATCATAAATAGTTTCTCCAAGAATTGAGACATTTTATTTAAATAAATTTAATAAATCTAAAAACTGTATTATATAATAAGATAAAGATAAATTTAGACCATTATGGCCTTCTTATGGTATTTTTTTGCGTTTCCTTAAGCAGCTTTATCATCGTGAAATAAATTTTCACTTAGATATCGTCTTGCGATTTACAACGGTGACACATATTTGCCATTATTTTACTTTAATTTTCGGACCAATCCGAGGTAACGATAAAAGTTGAATTATAAAATTGTGCAATATGAATGGAATATTGAATGTTTTAAATTATTTTGGAATTACGTAGAAAATATTTTCAATTTTCGCAATGATGTAGGTACGACGAGACTACGTAAAATGAGCAGAAACTAAAACTGTGGGAAACGATCATTTTAAAATTTTCGAAGTCTATACCTATATACACCTATATATGAGACACACTTTCGAATCTCTAAAGTTTATATATCCGAATTGGGTCTATAACATTGGGTTTATGATTGCCATAAAAATGCTCTCTTGATATTTTGCATTGAAAAAATCCTTCTTTCAATTTATTTCCCCTCTTATCTGTTTCAAAATGTTAATTAAAAACTCTTGTATATAAATGTAGCAGCCATTCGCGTCTCCCATTTCGGTATCAAACATTCCACTAAAATCCGTCACTCTGAGCTTTCCAACGTTCCACATTTTACAAAGTTACCGTTTAACAGCATTTAAAATGCCATAAAATTATCTAGCATATATTACGCACGCGCCGTGCATCCTAAAATTCCAACCGAAAAATATCCACGAATTTCTCCTATAATATTAATTAGAACTCGCTCGTCGCTCCGATTTACATCCATCCTCTCCCAACCTCTCGAGGACAATTCGCGGAACTTTCGAAAGCCGGCGGCGCTCTAAATTATAAAACACGCACCGCGCGAGCGCGAAGAAAAAACTCGGCTCGCGAAATTCCTATCTTTGAATCGCGAAAGCGCCGCGCCACGTTCGCGCAGGCGAGAGAGGGAGAGAGAGAGACCGGTAAGTGAGTAACCGAAGCACGCGCTCCGCACCCCTCCTAATTCAGCGACACACGCGACGACGCAGTATCATAAAGCACATTCCGGCCCACGCGGCCCGCGCGTAAACATCTCCATAAAGACGCTCATGCAGTTCTCACTTCTCTCTCTCTCTACAGTCGGGGGCTATACACAGGAGAGAGCGCAACACGTGGCTGCAATTATCTCGCGCGAGCGTGCCACGCGTCGTCGTCGGGACTTCCATAGAGCGCGCGCGCGCGCCGCGTGTGATGTAATCCTCCCCTAGCGTAACACACGTAACGTAATGATTCCTCGTGACTCCCGAGCTGTATCGGCTGGCTCACCGACCCTGATCGCTATGAGCTCTATGCGCTCGCGCTGCATTCTGCCTTACAAAGATTAACTTTCGCCTCGTCACATGAGTTTTGCGCAACGCGAGCGGCCCGGCAGAGAGATACCGTTCCCAGCGGTAGTAGTACTTGTTGTTGTTGTAGTAGTAGCAGCGCGCGCGGCTTGCGGTGCGTCTATATTGCTCCGGCTCTCGCTCCCTTTAGGCTTTATCTTTAGCGCGGGGAGCCGAGCGCCTTCTCTGCTCCTTTATCTCTTTTACGATGCTCGAAAAATTGAGCGCGAGTTGCGGCGGCGGTGCTGACACCGTAGGTGGTGGTAGCTTGTAAAAAGCGAGAATGGATGTATGGATCGGCGGAGATTGCGCGTTTTGCGAGTATAATGCGTTGTGCCGAGAGGTGTGCGAGTGGAAGACGCGGTTCAACTCGCCGTTGAGGGGGGAAATGGAGCAGTAGTCGTGCGGCACGGTTCGATATAGGATGTCGCGTTCGCTGTTTACACTCTGTAGGATTATTTGCAACCGCGTGTAGTATTATTGTACCCTATTTTTTCGATGTTGGTTCAATAATGTGAATGATTTTTTTCGCGTTAATTGAATCAATCAAAATAGAATCAATCAAACCTCATCGCTTATCTTGATATCTTGTGGCTATTTCTCCTATATATGAATTTAATTAAAAAAAAATCTTTTGAAATTACTATTTGAATCTTACTAATAAAACTTATAAATTTTATAGTGCAGGTATACATATTTTTTACAACAAGTACCAAAAATATTACTTTCTTTATATGGTAGAAATATTATAAATAGTTTCAACTGTTTGTCTATACTATTTTTCTAGCATTCCGATTTCATTGATCAATGAACTAACAATCCGCTTACCCACTCAAATACTATTTTGCAATAAAAATGCTGATTGCTGTCATAAAACCAGCCATCAAGTTAGTACAATGTGTTTATCTGCAATTGTTTTACAACGAAACATTCTTTATATATACATATTACTATATTTATCTTGCTCTGTGAAGTTAAAAATTACTAAATAGCGAACTAAAGTCCTTGTTGATAAAACCTTATTGAATTAATTTTTTTTTTGCATGAAATACAAATTTAGCTTCAAGTTTTTAAAAATATGATAGTTTATTATTGTGATGTATTATGAGTAAATATTGAAGATAATGTTGTGTCTATATTATTTTTAATTTTTCTTACACATTAAGTTTTTCGTAAATTATGAAAAATAACATTGAATTTTTGGTATAAGGATATTGTGAGATATAAAAATAATATGAAAGCGCATACCTTTATGCGTTATGAATTAAACGTAGTAGTTAAACTTTTTTAAAAAAACTACGTAACTCTGCCTGTTTTTGTTTCGTGCCGCACGTGCAGAGAAGCGAATACTTAATACGTATGTGTATTCAATTTAAAAAAATAACCTGTTTTCCGCTCTTAACTTTGTATATATATAGCAACAATGTTATGTTGTAACTGTAGCAAGGACGAATTGAATGCAGAAATTTCGTTTTACTTTTTTGGTTTTTTAACTATTTATTTAAAATATATACATTTCAAGTAAAAATTTCTATTATGACATAAGAAAAGGAACCTATGTAAGTAAACTTACTTACGTTTAAAGACGTTATTATATCTACTTCGTTTCTTGCCGCCTTTTCCCTTAAACATTTCTTCTATGTCTCGTTCTAGCTAACTTATTTAAAAGTGGAAATCTGTGTTTTTCCAGAGTATACGCGAGTCACGAGCTCTGTTCGGCCGATGTGGAAAAACAACGCCTAAGGTGGAAAGACAGCTGTTCAAAACAAGTGGATGTTTTAACGGCGAATTCAATTATATATAGTGTGCTTTATTTGCTATATACAAGACGAATATGAATTAAAGATCAATTTGTTTTAATTAGCGCGGCCGCGTCGAGTGTACATTGATTATCTATATAGGTGTAGACGCGATGCACAATCAACGTTCAATAAACGTAATCCGATCGCAGCCGAAACGAGAATATATATATCTTAATTAGCGCCATTCCTGTCATAAAATGTGTTTAGCGAATTTTAGGTAAAATGAGTATATTTGATAGAAAAATTAATAATACGTAACAATCCTCAGTTGAATAAAAACTGTACGATTTACTCGTTGTTGACTTATGATGTGTTTGGATAATTTGTAACGATTAGGGATTCACGAAACTTGTTTGTACAGAGTATAAATGAAGTTTGCAATAAATATTGTTAAGTAACGTCTTTAAGCTATATTGGCGGTCTAACAATTTCCATCAATTAGTCGTTGATTTAAACGAGTAAATTCATGTATAAATAATCTGCGTTATGCATTTATGAAAAGGTTATTGCAAAGTCTTCTAAAAACGCCGCCTTTTCAGTCACGACATAAATAATTATAATTTTAAAAGAGTTGATTTATTCCCGATCTACTTTCATTTCGTCGTCTCCTTATGCCGCGCTGCAATTTATTATATACTTTAAATTTAATTGTGCAACAGGTTATTTTCTAACGACGAATTTAGCGTCGTGTACGCCGGGACCAGTCAAAAACGGCCAGCACATTAACCACGTTTTATGGACCGACTGATCACGTACAATCGCCTTTCATTTATCAGCAACTTTTTGTCCGAATCTCGCCGTTAACACGCTCGATCATACCATAAAAGACTGTAATTTACGGAAAAGTAGCTGTTGCCTTCTTATTATTTCTGGCACTTATCATAATAATCAGCTCTCCTTTTTTTAAACATTAAATTTTAAAACTCTATATCCTCGCGCGAGTTCGATGAAAACGTTAACTATACACACACTCGGCTGCTTGAGTGAGCAATAACGAGACTTACCGTTGAAATTATGACCCTTCGCCTGTTTATATACTTTAAGAAACTTCATATATAATGGAAAATATTCAACTATTGAAAACGAGGGCAAACATTAACGCAACCTAAAGAGCATAGCGTCGATCAGCACTCACTAAATTATTATTAATATACTTATCGCACGATTCGAATCGAGCTCTCGCTTCACTCTGGCGCGCAGACGATTTAATCCGATAAATCAAGCTCGGGCGATCGTATCTTGCGTAATTTACGCTCTCGCACGTAGTCCTAAATATATTAATGACTCCCCAACTGTCACACCTCGCACTGCCGCTATTAATCGAGTCGCGCTTTATACGCGAATGCGAGAGCGGACGATGAGCGACAGCAGCGACGAGGCCATTTGCATGAAATCATCCTTAATAAGGCGCGCGCAATTCTCTCGCGCCGTTGATTTATCTTCTCCGCACGCGTGCCGCATGATATAATGCGGGCCTCTTTTTCGCGCGGGCGTAAAATTCACGCTCGCTTGACTCGTGACTTTATTTATGCTCATGGCTCCTGTTGCCTCACCTGTGTGTTAGCCAGCATTAAATACGGGCCCGGGCTTTTCACCTTTAATTGCCTATCTACCGGGAGGAAAAAGTCCGCGCGAGGTTCGAGGAAATATTCAATATGGGGATTATGAAGTTATTGAGGTTTCTCCGACGTGTATAACGTGGCTTATGCGCTGTTTTATTTTCCCTGCTATATGTGCTCGTGTTTGGACTATACTGTAATAAATTGCCGATATATGCCGGTTGCGGAGTGTTAATCCGCGGATCGATAAGACTTGGGAAACGTCATATCGAGTGTGAGAATGCGATATTGAAATATTGTAATGTTCTGCAAGATATCGAGGCGGTTTTATGTTTTTTTTATGTTCATTGAGTTCTCGGGTCGATTGAACAGCAGTTGGAATCGAAATTAAAATTTTATATTTATTGGGAAAGACGTAGCTCTGTTGTGCTAAATACTGCAGTTGAGTAGACCGAACCTATGTGTGTATATCGAACCAGTCGTAAAATGTTGGTATGAAATCAATTGCCCGGCTAAATGCCATAGATTTTTGTAACAGGTAGCCATTTATTTTACTGTATTGACGTATGAACTTGAACTACGCTTTTGTTCAAGTTTCTGCGATTAGGAAATTTTTTAGCTACACTAGAAGGCTAATATTTCATGGAACCTTTGTTTTCTTTCAGGTTTTGTGAAAGCATTTATTTAGTTTCTTTTGTTTGTCACTTATCGTATAGCGATTTTTTCTTTTCTCCCGACACGTATATATATATTTAGGAAAATTAACTTAATTATAGATATTAAATGTTTTCTGCAACTGTAAAAGATTAGTTGCTTTCATCAGAATTTTAAATAGCCGTATAATAACTCATGTTTCAACATTATGTGTGTTTGAATTAATGCGGCCATGAGAATGGAATACAATTACTTATATTCGTGCAAAAATGATGCAAAAACGAAACAAAATTAAAAGCAAGTAACAGTTACATCTTCACAATTGATCCCAGTCATATATATCTCTCACTTATTACCGTCGGAACTCCTGAGAAAATCTACTTATTATAATAATCGACTCGTCCATTTGGTATCATCCAAAATCCATCTGATTCGGGCAACACGCTAATCCTTTCACGCGATTACACGAATCCCACGAAACCCCTTCATATATTTCTTCCCCCCACCACATCATACCGCGGCGTCCTTTGCATCGATAACAGGAGCGCTAAGTAGCGCATGCACGCATACACGCGTACAACGCGAGAGAAAGGCGTAGTCGTCGTCATTGTCGATTTTTTCCGCGGTCGCCGATCGTCACTCACACGCGCGCACAACGGCCTTGCCGAGACGCGGATCATTAAGAAAGTGCACGCACAGGCACATGCACGTATACGCGTATACTTAATATGCATTTCTCTTGCGCGGGCGCGTACCGAAATGAACTATCGGCTTCGGAAGGTGATTCCTAGGCATCTCAAGGCTGCGCGCGCCGACGAAGGTTGACCTTTGGGAACGCGCCGGGTTCACCATACGGGTATACGGATATATAGGTGGTATGCGCATGCGTTATTGCGTATGTTATTGCCTGCATTGTGTTGGAGGTAGAAGGATATAGGTATACGACACGTATGAGCAAGCGTATATATGCGTACGCATGCACGCGTTTATGGGAGGTTGGTTCTCGCACAATAAAGCCGAGTATAATGCAGCCTTCGAACTTTATGGGCATAGTATATACCTACTTAAAGATTTGGAGTATTAATAGGGCGCGCGTCGGAGCGTGTAATTTACGCGGCGAAAAAAAAGAGTCGCCGCTTAATGAGTGATTTTCATAATCGCGGAATATGACGAAATGCGCGCGCGCTCGGCGGCCCGTGAGCGAGGTGAAAATGCGTGTCCGCGTGCGCGGCGCGGCTCTTGTAATTAAATACAATTAAAGCGTTAAGACATTTGTACACTCGAAAAGACGGCGCGCGCATACGCGGTGCATTAGGAATGGTTTCCGTTACAGAGCGCAAAACACACGAGCGTGAAATGGAAGCATTTATCTCTTGTAGCCCCAATACGAGGCTAATTAAAAGGAACAATTTTTCAGAACATCGTGCATCGCATAGGAGATTTTCGTGTTAATAACGGCGCGACGACCTCCCGACACGTTTCCTTGTGTGTATACGAACAAAACCCGCGTTATATGAATTTTTCCGCAAAAGTGTGTACGGAGAGGTAATTTAATTATTCTCTGAATTGTGGAAAACGTTCCCTCGGGGGAGAATTCAATCAAGGCCCGATTAAATGCGGAAAAAATAGGCAGCATTTCGCTACGCATGCAGTCAATTTCTTTAACGACTGAGTCACGAGGCTCCGAGATGTAAGGGAATGAATATTTTCTTACTAGTTACACCAGTATAAGTGTTCAACTAGTTTTTCAATTTCTGCTGAAATGAAGTGCAGTCAGCAAATGATCAGCTTAAGGAATAAATATGAGCAACGGTTGAAGTATTTATTCATATAATAGCGCACGTGAAGCATATTGCTTGTATAGATTCATCACGCTGTTAATATGCGAAAAGTAATTTTAATGTTTAACGAAGTAGAAATAAATATTATGCGATGAAGCAAAACTACTCATTCAAGAAATACTGAAAACGTATCAGTGAAATTTTTGAACCGATTGCATAAAAACGTAATTGTAAAATCATGATTCATTCATATGAAGAAATTGCGAATATGTGAATAATATATAAAATCATCCCATCAAAATTAACATTCTTTTGTGATTATTTTGCAAGGATGAAACAATAAATTTTTAAAAAAATTTTCTCCCGTTCCTAAATAATTTTTTTATTAAAAGAATAAAGTCTCACACCTTGTGGAACACCCACGTCTTCAAAAAATACGATGATTCATAGACGATTTCGTTGAATAAAATATGAATAACACCCGGACGATCATTAAGAAAAAAAAAAA
>JAPYZP010013877.1:0-10476 GCA_030522985.1 Torymus sinensis
ACTTTTATTGTAATATTTACACACACTTTAAATTATCAATATTTTATAATATCAACTTTATAGCGACATTCAGAAAATATGTAAACAGCAATTATACTTGTTTTATAATATATTTTGTAGTTTAATTTTACTCAATATTGTTCGCATTTATTTCTAACACCCACAGCATGTTACTCACTTATAAAATTATGTCATTCTCAAACAGCCCCCTTAAAAGTTAGCTGCGGTTTTTACTGGTTTGGCTCCCGATGCCGTTCTTTTATGTCTGGCTCTTGCCTAACCCACGCAAACACACAGACCCGCACGCAAACACACACATACGCACACACACTCACACATTGTCCTCAATGGGGTTGCATCCCAGATGGATAGTGTCCTGGACGGGGAAGCGTCCTGGACGGAGAAGTGTCCTGGACGGAGAAGTGTCCTGGACGGAGAAGAGTCCTGGACGGGGAAGTGTCCTGGACGTTGAAGTGTCCTGGACGAGGAAGTGTCCTGGACGGGGAAGTGCCCTGGACGAGGAATTGTCCAGACGAGGAAGTGTCCTGGACGAGGAAGTCTCCTAGACGAGGAAGTGTCCTGGACGGGAAAGTGTCCAGACAAGGAAATGTGTAAACGGGCAAATTATAGACGAGGAAATGGAGGAAGGGAAAGTGGCAGATGAGATACTGTCCAGCAGCCGGAGACCGAAGGCGCTAATCGGAGGACTTCATCTCCACGTTGCTACCGGTCAACGCTCGAAGCGTCTCGCCTTTAATTGTAGCGGAGGAAGAATACAAACCCAAATTTACCTCTGATAATGAAGCTTATTTTCCCCAAAATATAATAAATTTATCTTATACTTAAACGCTGGAAGATGTCTTTCTGAAGGTCGGTGGTTCAGCTATGTGGTATTCCTTCGTTAAGCTGTCTTCCCCACAGGTTGGCTTGTAGCAGGCGTCGTTGCGTAGAAGAGTTGTTCTTGGCAAGAGTCGGTGGCTCTCAGCAGGGATCCCCTCCGGGAGGTGACTGCTTCTCTGATGTTAGGCAGGTGTAAAACGGGCAATGCTTCGCTGCAGCGCAGAGTCGGTGACTTCCTTACGTCAAACCTTCAAGTCGGGCGTAGCACGGACAGCGCTTCGCCGTGGGCAGTTTCTTAGCGTCGGTCGTTCGTCGGGCAGAGCTCTGCCCTCACAGAAGTCCGGAAAATTACTCTCCGTTGATGCCACAGTGCTAACCCTTTTTATAGCGCGAATACGCCTTTGTTTTAGGGAATAACCCGTTCTTTCCCCTTGGGAAAGTACGCAGTAGCAAATGTTCAGCTCCCGTTTCTTCCATGTTTTCTGCGTACCGAGGGAGCATACAGTTGTCAATAAGACCCTCCTCCGTAGATAAAATTCCGCGAGATTGTGCATAGAGCATCTCCGCGTGTGCCGTCCCGCTTATCTTAAATTTCGGTTGTCAAGCGAACGTCTTGTTGACCCACTCTATATTATGTGATTGGTACGTGGCTCCCCTGTACTTTATGGTAAAAAGAGGGGTGCCGAGCTGTCTCTTCGCTGTTTTATGTCAGCGGTATCTCTTGACGAGTTTTGAGGCTACACAGTATAGAGGTCCATGTGTGGGTCCTTGACTTTTTTTTCAACGTCTATGTGCCTGGTCAAGTGTCATCGTAATCGCCTCTTCTTTCCCTCTGATGGCTTCACGCCATCCTATAAATTTCGTAGCGTTTCGAGCGTGCTGCATAGATGTTGTCGGTTTTTCCCCGAGTCTTATCCAGTGCATTTCGTGTGCTTCTCGTCTTATTTGGCCTTGCACTTGATTTGTTCGGCTTCCCATGGCGCTCCACTTTCCTTCCAATCAGCTTACTCCTCTATTTTTTTCCTCCGAACTTTCTTCCTGACCACTTTTTGGTTTTCGTCCCTTCCTCTTTCTGGCTCTTACTGTCTGTCTCCTTCTTGATTTTTGTCTCGGGGAGTGAGAAATAATTATTTTCGTAAATCGACGAAAAATTCGTCCATTACAATATAAATTTATCGTCTACTCAAAAGTGCTTGAGATTTTACTAACCATTTTATAAGCTACCTATTTTGTTATCCTTTTCTCGCGTATAAATATCATATGAGATCTTATACGTGTATTTCAGACATCAGAACTCATATGAGATGTCATACATGCGATGTCATCTGCAATTTTATATATTATGAGATCTCATATGAGATCTGATGTCCGATATTCTCATAGACATCTTATATGATATTTTTATGCCGGTTTGCATTTTTATTTAGAAACAGAGTAATATACAGTAGATTCAATACGGATCAGTATTTAATATGTAGAAGCAACCCATTTATACATTTTATTTCATCTTTAAACATATGAATATTTATATTAAAATGACCGTGTCTACACCTTAAACTGCAAACCGTCGGGCCCGCCTAGTATGGATGGGAGATTGGAGAACGACCTCTGCTAGAGCAGCTCTATAGACTTTCATTGTGCTACCAAGATGCGTAATATGATAGGAAATTCAAAATTGAGAAAGAATAATGAAAAATGGGAATGTGTTGGTAACTATGTATTTCTTTTATATGAGCTTTGACTTTTCGTAAATATCTGAAAATATTCTTATGAATTTTAGAATTAAATAGAAGGCATAATAGTTCTATAATTAAAATTTTTTTTGTCCACATACGCGTAAAGTACGTAGATTCTATAACGTTTTGTAGGAGTGTGCCTTCTAGGCGTTAAGTAGTACTTTATGCCCGCTGGCTGAATATTTTTGAAGTTACAACGTGGGCGTAAAATATAATTTTACACGCAAGGTACTAAAAGTTGTATCATGTCAGCCAAGTTGACTTATGGGTACTTCACTACAATAAACT
Organism: Torymus sinensis; assembly: GCA_030522985.1. NCBI lineage: Eukaryota > Metazoa > Arthropoda > Insecta > Hymenoptera > Torymidae > Torymus > Torymus sinensis. Next base: position 2,865 of record JAPYZP010013877.1, read on the forward strand.
GATTTCAGTACTTTTTGTGTTTAATTTGTATAGAAGGATGAACAAATTTGAATACATTTCTGAGAACAGTCCTACAGTAATTTCTGAGCGTTATTTGCATTCCTTGACTACCGATAATTGATTTCAAAACTTTCGTTTGTTTGATTTTCAGTGAACAATTTGAATATACTTACTTCTACATAATTTGTTCAGCATACAATAACTCAAAGAAGTAAAAGACTTTTTCACTGGTATTTTTTTATTTCTTTTAAAAAATCATAAATATTATTATTTTATAGATATTATACAGAAAAACGTCTATACTTGCCTTATTATAATCTTTCGTAGAAGTTGTATATTAAAAATATTATTATTTGTAAAGTCATGAAAAAAATTATTACCATTTGTAGAGAGTGCTTATTAAATAGATGAGATTAGAAAAAATAAAACGACTAGACAAATTGTGTTGTTAAAACGTACTTAAAAAATTAAATTTTTAAAAAACCTAATGATAGTTTTGAAAACATATTTAAGCTCTTATTAAAGTTATTGGTACAAAGTTTGACGGATTTTGAAAGAGAGGGAGAGATAGAGAGAGAGAAAGTGTGGGAGGGTGAAAGACAGAGGAGGCAGGGAGGAGGAGAGGGATGGAGGTAAAGAGCGGGAGAAAGGATGTAGAGTGGGAGGGAGGGAGAGGTAGAGAGATGGGGGGAGTCCTTAAGACATTATGTTTTTAAAGGATGTGTTGATTGTTCTAAAATAGTATTCAAGCTCTTATCAAATTTTGTTTAGAGAGTTTGTCACTTGTTGAGAGAGTGAGGGAGGAAGAGAGAGAGAGAGAGAGAGAGAGAGAGAGAGAGAGAGAGAGAGAGAGAGAGAGAGAGAGAGAGAGAGAGAGAGAGAGAGAGAGAGAGAGAGAGAGAGAGAGAGAGAGAGAGAGAGAGAGAGACAGAGAGAGAGAGAGAGGGAGCGAGTCTTACAAACATTAGTTTTTTCTAAAGAATGTATTGAAAGTTATAAAAACATGTTTCCTCTCTAATTAAATTGTAGTAGAATATAGATTATACCGAAAGAACGTTTATACTTGCCTTATCTTATACTTTCGTAGAAAGTTTTATATTGACTATATTATTATTTGTACAGTCATTCTTGAATAGATGAGATTCGAATAAATAAAAGGACTAGACAAAAATTGTGTTATTAAAAGTACTTAAAAAATTATTTTTTTTTTTAAGCGTGTTGATTTTATTTAAAATATTTAAGCTCTCATTAAACTTGTTGGTACGCCGAGGTGATCAGAATTTTGACTAACTTTTCAACGCGTTATCTATTATGTTATCGGACCAAAAAAATAATGCAATATCTCTACTCGTACGCGAAATTTGATGCTCTTTCAGAATCTGAGCTCAAAATTTCGACTGGACACCGAGAAAAAAAAATATGGCCGATTTAAACGTAAAAAACGTGAAAATTTTCGAAAAAAGATTTTTTTCGTATTTTTTTTCACAATGATACCGCAAAGGTATCAACTTTTTACTATGATCAGAGGTGATCATGGCTCTTGAACATTAAGAGGAATTTTTTTCAGAAAAATTCATTGACGCGTTTTTTCAAAATGGCGGCGAGAATGAGAAAATTTTATAAAAAACTTAATCTATTGTTTTTCTAAAAACTATAAACTTTAGAAAAAAATTTCTAAGAACAAAAATATCTTAAATTAAGTCAAAGAACACTCTCAAATTTTTTCAGAATATTTAGAGACAATTTTTGATTTTCGATAATTTCAAAAAATCCAATTTTTCAAGAATACCTAATAAATTTTTGAAAAAATTTGATAGTGTTCCTTGACTAATTTTAAGACTTTTTTGTTCTTGGAAATTTTTTTCTAAAGTTTATAGTTTTTAAGAAAACAATAGATTAAGATTTTTATAAAATTTTTCATTTCAAGTTGATACCTTTGCGGTATCATTGTGAAAAAAAAAATGGAAAAAAATTTTTTTCAAAAATTTTTACGTTTTTTACGTTTAAATCGGCCATATTTGTTGTTCTTGGTGTCTAATCGAAATTTTGAGCTCAGATTCTGAAAGAGCATTAAATTTCGCGTAGGAATACAGGTATTGCATTATTTTTTTGGTCCGATAACATTTTTAACTGCCGATGCATTCGCTGGAATACACGGTGACCATGGTCACATCGAGCAGCGTTACAGTTGTCACTACGCACGACACTGCCGGCACAGTCTACGGCGCTGCCGGCAGGCTGCTGTATGCTGACGGGGGTAACAGTAGAGCGCGCGGATCACTTCCACACAACACATACATTCGTGACGAAATCACATGTAGCTACAGGCTCAGCTTCTACAGCCGACGAACACATGGCTCGCGGCGTCTGCCATTATGTTCGCGCCGACGGCAGGGACGCCGAACGGCAGCACACGGACTCGCTCGCACACACACACACATAACCACGGCAGGCGGGCCAGTCGCGCTGAGCACATGCTCCCGTACACACACACACTAGTACTACGGCCGGGTCGAGCGGCAATGCGCGCACAAAAGAGAGGAACACGCGGTGGCAAGGAGCGGGGGGAGGGGGGGGGGGGTGCGAACAGGCACGCAAGTGGATCGAGCCACACGGTGAGCGGTATCGAGAGCGATATCGGGAGAGCGCGAAGCACACAGGCACGGACTGAGCGCCGCGCAGCTTGCTCGCGCAGGAGAGATGGTGGGAGCGAGAGTAGCAGCGCGACACGGGCAGCCGCGCAGTAGTGGTATATAGCGTGCGCGTAAGAGAGCGGTAGAGAGGGAAACGGAGACGCGCGGGGGGATAGAGGTAGCAGAAGAGGGAGCGGGAAGCACGCTCGCGGGCGTAGACGATAGCCGTAGATTGGAAGCGTGGCGCGATAGCTAGCCGTCGGGCGGCGCGACGGGAAAGATAGAGGCCATGCGCACTAGTGCGTGAAACTATCATGACTCTAGGTCCCGTAGAGTCATGGACAACTGGGGAATATCGGACAAAAATAAAATTGAGAGTCAATGAACTGTAAATGGGAGTAGGGAGGGGATAGAGACGAAGGGGACGCAGTTAGATGAGCCATGTCGAGTCGTTCTATTAACCGGCAACCAGCAACAACTTAAGTCGAAGTTTCAGTAGTCACTTTAGCAGTGTTGAGTAGTTAGAGTTTTTGAAGAGTTAATACATTGTGTGTGGAGAGTCATTAAGTGAGCAGCAGTAAATTGCACGACAGATATTTGGTCTTGTTGAAATAGTTAGTATTGAAGAAAGTAAGTTCGAGTCGAGAAGAGATTGTACGGAAGGTGGTTGAGATTGTATCGTAGTAATAGCTAAGGAATGTGGTCATCCGACGTCATGAGGTAGTTGCAGTCGGGAAAAAAATCGAGAGGAGACTAAGAGTTGTCGAGTTGTGTCGAGTAAGAGTAAGAGTGAGCCTTGTGTTACGGCTCAAGTTGAGGAAGAGAGGGAACCTGAAGTAGCGGTTTCGAATAAGAGTAAGAGTGAGCCTTGTGTCACGGCTCGAGTTAAGGAAGAGAGAGAACCTGGAATAGCGGTTTCGAGTAAGAGTAAGAGTGAGCCTTGTTTTACGGCTCGAGTTGAATAAGAGAGAAAACGTAGCATAGCGGTGTCGAGTACGAGTAAGAGTAAGGGGGATGTCACGATTCAGTCGGGGAAGGTTGGAGAGGGCACACCAGAAGCCAAGGAGGAGAAAATATGGGTCAGCTGGCAGCCCTCAAGCAGCGAAGACGATAGTGACTCTAGCAGCGAGGGTGAAGTTGAGAGTAAGTCGAGAAAGGAGGTGGTCTTAGAGTTATCACTGGAGAATTTAAGCCTACCAGACACGAAAGAGGAGGAGGATCGTGTTATACTTCCCTTGATCCAACACGCTGAAGAGATTATGCTCGACGGAGCTGCAGAACCAGCGGCAGGAGTTCTCAAAGAATACTCTCTGGCACCACCACCGATTGTGGAGGAATCTCCAGGGTCGAGCGGCGGTATCAAAGGCTTAAGTGTGGGGGACTCAAAGAGTTGGTTGGAGTCGAGGATATGGTAGAGGCTGCAGCGCTAGACAGCAGAAATTTTATACGAGTCATAGTCGGAGTTAGACCCTGGGGCAACAATATCTTTGGTGGGCTCGAGATTCCTGAACAAATATCGAGAGCGCCTAAGAGATTGGAGAGGCCAGGTGAAAGGGGTATCCGAAGCACCAATGAAGGTCCAGGGGGGTAACCTTCATATTTCTATCGATGTTGATGGACGCTTGGGTATTTTGATGTTTCGAGCGGTTGAGGAAATAAATCATGATATATTTTAGGTATGGATTTCTGTGTCGAGTGGGACTTATCACTGCGTTTTCGAGCTAAAGAGTGGAAGTGTGGAGAGCAAGAGGAGTGGCATCCATTCGCGAATGAGGTTGATGACTCTAGCCCCGCTATCATGGCTGAATGTTCGGGCTTGGCGGAAATGATGCCAATCGAAGCCGAGCGGATTAGAGAGTTCGTGGATCGACTAGTCCATAAACCGGCCACGGACTACTTACCAACTACGCATCTTACGGAACATCGTATGGAGTTAAATTATTATACGCCGATACGTCATGCTCCTCAGCAACGGTCACCAGCAATGTGGTTGGTAGCACAAGAAGCCATCAGAGAAATGCATTGAGCCGGGATAATCGAGAGGTCCGCCAGCTCGTAGACTCACGCACCTGCGATCCAGAAGAAACTAGATGGGAAATGGATATTTTGTATTGGTTTTCGAGACCTAAATGCCAGAAGTAAGAACGACGCCTATCCGATACCGAACATGGACGGTATTCTGGACAAGCTACGCCAAGCGAAGTACATATTAAAAGTAGATTTGAAGATGGCCTACTTTCAGGTGGCGCTAGACGAGGAGAGTAAGCAGTACACAGTGCTAGGGTCAGGGCTCTGGCAGTTCAAGAGGATGCAGTTTGGCCTGACTAACGCGCCAGCTACATTCCAGAGGATGATTGATGCGTTATTTGGTCCAGAAATGGAGCCAAATGTATTTGGGTACCTAGATGACATCATCATTGCGACGGATACGTTCAAGGAGCACCAAAAATGGCTGGAGATTGTACTAACAAAAATTCTCGATGCTCAACTGAGAGTAAATTGGAAGAGTGCGAGTTCGAGTGTTCGAGAGTACGATATCTGGGATACTTGATGGATCGAGATGGGCTGAGGCCAGATGCAGAGAAGGTAGAGCCAATCTTACAGTATCCAGTTCCCAAAACCAAGAAACAACTGAGACGATTTTTGGGTGTTATTCGAGATTTATCGAGGAAGTTGCAGTTGATCAAGAAGACACAGGCGTGGCAGTGGATCGCCTTGCAAGAAGAAGCTTTCAAGAAACTCAAAATCGCCCTCACCAAGTCTCCAGTCTTATTAGAGGTTTTTCTTTAGAGTTCACTGTTCAATGTGACGCTAGTAATAATGCAATTGGAGCGGTGCTCTCGCAAGAATTCGAGGACGGAGAGCTCCCGATCGTGTATAGCCATCGTATTCTAAAGAGTGCTGAGAGAAACTACTCCACGACGGAAAAAGAGTGTTTTGCGTTGATTTCGGCAATGAAGAAGCTTCGACCCTATGTGGAGGGATACAAGTGCAAGGCAAGCACTTGGGCAAGGCAAGCACGGACCATAGTGCCCTAAAATGGCTACAGATCTTAAAGGGGCCGACTAGGCGCCTGGCTCGCTGGGCATTGGAGTTACAGCAATGGGATGTACGAATCAAGGATAGAAAGGGGGCGATGCATCGAGTTCCTGAGGCTCTATCGAGAATCGAAGAGAACGAGTCGGAGGAGGTCGAGATCGCAGCGTTTGAGGAAGTGGCAGACCCATGGTACATCAAGCGTAAGAAGGAAATCGAGAATCATCCTGTGTAGTATAAATCATGTAGGATTGAGGATTACCTGATCTATAAGCAACGACATCATCCCCATTTAGGACCACTCACGGGTGAAGAAGATACATGGAAGTTGGTAGTATCGGAAAAATATTGAGTTAGAGTTCTCGAGGATGCTCATCGCGAGGTGATGGCAGGCAATTTGGGAGTCGAGAAAACGTACGAAGGGATCGCACAAGAGTACTATTGGCCTGGCGTGTGGCATAATGTCTATCAGTTTGTACAAGAGAGTGCGACGAGTGTCAGCGATATAAAACTGATCAGAGAGCACCAAAAGGATTGATGGCGGGTCGAGTTATCGAGCGTCCTTGGGCAGTGGTTGCATCGGATATAATGGGGTTCCCGTAAAGCAAAGGCCAATATAAATACGTAGTAGTATTTCAGGATTGGTTCACACGGTGGGTCGAACTGCGCCCAATACGCACGGCCACGGGAAAGAACGTAGCGAAGGCTTTTGAGAAGCTAGTTCTATTCCGTTGGGGGACTCCAGATTACCTGCTAACGGACAATGGTAACGAATTCGATAATAAGGACTTGGGGCGGATTTTGGAGGTTTACGGAGTCACATCAGTCACTACCCCCCCGACTGCTGAGGAGCAGTGCTGGAGTACTATGCCTCCATCCAGCATCTCCCGGTTGATTTAGAAGCCATCCTGCTGAGGGCGTTCGTCGCCCAGCACCAATGATGGTAGAGCCATCGGAATAATCAGTAAGTGACTTTGGAGCCAGGCTAGAGTCGTGAGCGGGTAACAAGGGCGGGAGGGAGGGTCGAGTAAAAGTCTTGATTAGGGATAGTCGTCGTGTTAGGAGGGGGGGGGGGTATTGGGACGAAATCACATGCAGCTGCAGGCTCGCGAGACGGGCAGCCGCGTAGCAGTGGTATATAGGTGCGCGTGAAGAGAGAGAGCGTGGGGATAGAGGCAGCAAGTATACTATTAAGGTACAGAAAGTTATTTGAGCTTAATTTGACAGCTCAAGTAATATGTTCTTTAAGTATTGAAATTTTAATATCTATTGAAATAATTCTAGGTTAACTATCAAATTTTCGACAGTTTGAGTTTACAAAATGTTTCTTTTAACACATAGTCTTATGGGGAAATACCGTTTCTTGCTTAGTATTAATTTTTAAAATAAAATTTATTGATATGCAACATATGAACTGAAAGATATTTTTATAGAGAATGTGAATATGCCATCAGAATTATAGGTAATCGATCAAACCAAAAAGAGATTATCAATAATATGTGTAAATATGTTTCTGCGCATGCGCACCAAGAGCATCGTATAATTTGCAAAATTTTCACATTTTTGAAATACTCTTTTGCTTAGACATTTAGAAGCTATTAAGAATAAATTAATGTAGAATACATTAAATAATTTGGCAGCAAAATAATAGCCCCCTTCCGGACCTTCACCTTGATAAGGCACGAAACGCTTCAGCCTCCTTTATCCCTAATTTCAAGATTGAGCGAAGCGAGGTTCCAACTCGCATGTGTTCGTAATCCTTATTGTTATCGAGATCCATATAGAAAGATTTTTAATTTCTGAAACAAAAACTACAGATAACCTCACTCCTACAAACTATGATGTCTATGCTCTTATGTCGAATTTTTTTAGATAAAGACTTATGAGTATACTTATTTTTTTTTTAATAATATCTATATAATACTCTCTACTATTTCTTTTAA
>JAPYZP010013895.1:0-11310 GCA_030522985.1 Torymus sinensis
TAGTGCGCATGGTTCCTGAGTTCTCCGCAGAGAGGCAGCACTACGAAACTTGCCTCACTTTTTTCCGGGGCGCTGGCAATCTCTCTATTCATCTCTGCTGCACCTCACTTGCGAGAGCATTCTCCGACAGGCATCGGCTCCATCATGAGCGTTTAGTTCATGCATAACATTTCGGACCGTTTCGTAACTCTTGTTTCTCGGGCGACTTGGTTCCCGAGTTTCGGAATACGCCCACAATACCCGTTTTATCTTTCTTCACGGCCCTGACCACATAAACGCGTAGGGGAACATGGGGCGATATGGGAGTCTTGTGGGGCAATATGGGGGTTTTCGTCATTAAAAGGATTAATCGAACTTTGAAAAAACTGTAACACCCCAAGTATTCAGCCATTCTTCATCTACAAATTGCAGTAGTATACTTCATTATTTATGTAAAAGCATAGATATTAAAATGTATTAATCTAAGGAAGGCAATCACTTGAAAGCCCATATCACCATTTAGAACATAAAATAACATATAGGTAATTAACTTTACAGTATATATTCTCAAATACACTTTTTTTCATTTGTTTTTCTACCACTTGATTGGCAGTTGTTGCTATTTCTTTAGGTTTTTCCAAAAATGCCGCTAAACCACTGCTGATCTTTTGCTTTTGTGTGACTAAAAACTGTGTCGTTGTGTGTTCTTGTGTCTATCGTCTAGTGGTCCTAATCTATTAAAAGCAATATCTCTTTCGATAATTGATTTCTCTCTATGAATTTCACACATGTATGTAGAATATATACTGGTCTAAATAAATACATTTTTATTCCAATTTGAATATGTTTAGTTTTTAATAAGTTAGGACCACTAGACCGTAGACACGACACACAGTTCCGTCAGAGAATATAGAATATATATAATATATTCTATATTCTCTGGTTCCGTTGTATTGTGCCTTCTTGTGCATTGCGGTTGTGCTCTGTCTATCCCTTTTTAGCTGCAATGGCCCTATACGAATAAAACAGCTGTTGAGAGGAGTGGGCCATCAGTTAACGGCGTGACGGTAAGTATACCCAGGGTATGTTGAGAAATGAAAAATTGCTATGTTCACACCGTGCTATAAAAAATTTTAACATTTTTCATTTCGCAACATACACGGTAGGAATTAATCGAAATTTTACGATGGTGTAATTTCTGAATTTCGATATAATTTTTATAATAAATATTGCTATACAAATTTTCAATTTCGTTGTAATATAGTAGTAATAGTGATCAAGAAGAATTTCATGGCTTTGATAAGTCAGAGCAGATTGACAGAAAAATGCAAGAAAATTTACACGTACTGTCTAATTTACGACAACCAAGTTCATTACTGTTATATATATATATCATAACAAAATCCACTTTTCAAAAGAAATTTGTACTTTAAAAAATTATATTAAGTTATTAAAATTCTTGTCTCATTCTTCCTAATGAAGTAATGAAAACACAAATAAGATTATAAGATAGCTGCACGTCTTCTTGTCTGGCGCCTGCCTCAGAGCATTTGTATCACCTTGTGCTCGGGCTATTGGCTCATGTATAATTATTAGAGATAACATTGAATAAAGATACATATCATTTTGTGCAACACTCATCATTTATTATTCTACAAAACCCATAATTTATAATATTAAATACTTTTTATATTGAATGTGATTTTTTTCTTCTGTTTTAAGGGTGATATTTGGGCGGAATCTCGTATGATGGGTTTTCTTTGGCATTATTATGCTTGCATGGATGGAGCAGTATATAATGTTACAGATTGGGCCGCTTGTCAGGCTAGTAACTTGAAACATCTCAAAGCAAATATACACACTGTTCAATACAGAATTGTTCTGGGTCAACGACCACCAGCACATATGTCAAGTAATAACAAAAAAAGACAATCAGATCCAAATTCTAGGTATGTTGTTACAAACAAAAACTTTTTACGTTATAAATTATTATATTAGTTAAATAAGAGAAAATTTGAGTAAAACAAAATACTTTTTATATAATCATTTATTGAAAGTACAGTGTTTTACTTAAATAAAATAAAATTATTAACTAACATAATTATGTAATTTAAATACTATCAACATAACATCTCTATTGATTATTATACTGTTCAATTTTTCAATTTTGTTGAAATAGCAAAGTGGATTTTGAAGATTTCTTACATAATCTATATAAACAGAAAAAAACTGCTACATCGAATACAGCAACTGATTCTAATTTTATGAAAGGAGACAATCGACGACGTAAAACTAAGCGTAAGAAGTAAGCAAGTGTGATATGTACTTTTTCAAAGGAATTCTGATGTCAACTAAAACATATATGCTTTAATATTGCAATTACATTTTTTAAGCAGCTATTAACGATTAAATGTGTTTAATTAATTAAGCATTAAATGAAGTTTTCACATTTACAGAAACACAAATGATTTATAAGTCATACAAACTTAGTAATTATCTTCTTCTACATGGTATGGTGTGCTATGCATTATCTTGCAGTGGTGAAAAACTTAAAAAATAATCTATAATTTAAAAGAAGTTTATTTCTACAGATATATTTTTATTAGTTCTTCATACATTAAAAAAGAAATCATTATTTCTTAATAAAATTGCAATAGTAATTATTTTATAGAAATAAAATAAATGAGAAAAACCAAATTCTAAAATCTTAAATATAAAAATAAAGTAGTTACAAGACATATATTTATCTCTCCAATATTAAACTAGTTTAATTATAATTTGGAATGATAAGACTATTTAAAAAAAATATATTTATGAACTCCTTTTAAGTTATAATTCATGAATTAAAAAGAAACAATACACATTAAACTTTTATCACTTATAACATTTAGTTTTGATTATTTGTTTAGTTTCCAAACTGTGCAACTAAACAGTATGATTCACAAATTTGATTATGATTTCAACATCAATTAGTTTGATCAAATTACTTGAGCAATGTGGAATAAGACTGATTTTTTCCCTCCATTGAAAAAAAGCAATGTTCATAATATTGTAATAAAATATGTATAGAATTGTAATTTGTTTAGTTATTAAAATATTTATGTTTCCTAGAAGGTATCATTATTTGAAATAACAAAATACTTAATAAATTTTTAGTTTTATTGTGATATTTTATATATGCTTTAAGAACATAATAAAGAATTGTTTTTAAAATCATTATAATAGTATTCCATCTAAAAACATTAAAGGATCAATATTGTTAATAACACTTTGGACATCATTCTTTTGGATTGTTCTCTTCTTAGTTCGATATGTATACTTATAAGATTCTTTGGATAATGAATCAATAAATAGCTCCTGGAATGACAATAACATTCATTATGTAGAAACAAGAATTTGATTTCATAAGTTTTATATTTTAATGTGAAAAACAATAATATAAATGATCTAAATAATACAGCTACTTGTTTTTTTTTATTAACGTCTTTTCATCTTTCGTTTTTTAACCATCAATTATGAATTATAAGCGGTTTATGTACTATCTTTTATAAAACTTACTGTAGCTTTAGTTACTAAGAAAACAGCTTCTTGATTGATAAGATTGATATCAGGATCGGTTTTGATTATTGTACGAATCCTTCCTATAGGTAATTTGGTTAATTTCGTTTTCGGTTCCTCATATTGTTGAAAGTCAATGGGTTCACCCTCCACCTGATAATTCTGGTCACTTTTCTCTGTTCGCGTACTGACATCACTAGAATTCATTTCGTTCTCGGTGTTGCATGTGTTTTCCATTTTGTATAGTATTTATTTCTTTGAATTTTAGTAGAATAATTTTCAGGCAGAACGTTTGAATGCGTGCAAAAAATCGACATGTGCTCTTTTTTTTATTTTATTCCTAGTTATCCTAGTTATAACGTGCTCTTCTTCTAATTTTATTTCACTTCGTCTTGTTCGTCTATACTGCTTAGGCCTTTCACACAGCACTGAAGAACAGATAACAAGAACAGGAATAACATGGGTTATATATACCAGGAACAGCAAGGAACAAGGCTCGATTTCAGTAGTTCCCACAGTCTGAGAGCGATGAAAATTGTTAGTTTAGTATTTGCTGGCTGGAAGTGCTTCAGATGCATTCCGCGCCAGCTGTTTGTCATATGACTCTGAGGTAGTTTCCCGGCCAAATTTTTTGAGTCACGTTAATTTTCCGAGCAACTTGCGGTCACATCAATTTTCCGGAAATTCGACGTGAAAAATGCTGTTTTCAGAGTCTGACATGGAAGTAGGGACTATTATTTCTATAGTCAAACGTCAATCCTTGCCCATATCTTTTTTGTCAAGCGTCAATTCTTCGAATAAAGAAAAAATTGGAGTAAAAAGTAGTAGTCACGTAAAAAATCTGAGTTACTTTGAAAAGTTGAAGTCCTGAAAAAAAATGGAGTTACGTAAAAATATTTAAGTCGTTTAGCAACATAGTTAACAATTGTACGTGACTCATCGAAGCTTTATGTGACTATAAGAAATGATTACGTGACCCCAAGAGATTTTCCGGAAAATTTACGTGACTAAATTTCTCGGAAAATTTACGTGACTATAAATTTCCCGGAAAATTTATGTGACTATAAATTCCCAGAAAATTTATGTGACTCTAAGAATTTGGCCGGAGAGCTATTCAATAGTCACGTAGAGTCATGTAATTACGTGAATCTTGGTTGGAATAAACACGTCCTTTTTTTTCATAAAAGATGGCGGTTGCAGTTTCATCTTCACTACTTTCGCTGCTAGATGATGACAAAAAATAATCTAGTAAAATAACATTTTCGTTGGGATTGTTAGTAACTTTTCTAAATCATTTACAGTGAAATTCCTTTCTTTAGTTTTAGCTTACGAAAAATACCGCACAATGTTTTTAAAAAGCACCTGACGCGGAACACATTTCCAGCACGTCCAGCCAGCAAATACCAACCTACCAATTTTCATCGCTCTTAGACGGCAGGAACTAATGAAACATTACTGGAAGTTCTATCGGAACACACCCTCGTATACCCATCAGGGACTTTCTATACTGACGTTCAGTTCGTGTTCTGTGCCGTGTTCTGTGCTTCGACGCACTTCTAGAACATGTGTTTAGTTCGATATCGGCATGCTGTGTACTCCGTGGTGGACGAAATATTGTTTTATTGTTTGTTATTATCATCTTACATCCAGTCTACATGTATAGTAAATAATAGTTTATTTGTCATTAAGTGATAAAATAATAAAACATGCAAGGAAACAGTTATAAGAATCGTATGTATGTATCAAAATGGATTAAACGCAGTAGGGCTTTTAAACATTTTAAAAAAGAAAAATAAAAAAAGAAGGTAGTAGGTTAATCCCAATTTAGAAAATTATTTACGACACACGTCGACATATAAGACCATAATAAAAAACGATAAAACAATACATCTTAAACCGCATAGAGTAACACCTTGCAGATAGCGAACTACACACATGTTCCAGAAGTGCGTGGGAGCACAGAACACAGCACAGAACAGGAACAGTACAAGAATAGAACGTCAGTGTGGAAAGTCTCTTAGGGACAATGTACATAAGCGCTGCGCTACGCTACGCCAGCGCAACGCTGCGCTGCGCTACAGCATTCCATTCCGATATTGTCCTATGTTTTCCAATGACAGACGGAACGCGACGGAAGGCGAAGGCGTCGCGCAGCGTAGCGTAAGCGTAGCGTAGCGTAGCGCTTATGTACACTCTCCCTCAGAGAGATTGTACATAAGCGTTCCGCTCAGCTCCGTTCCGCCATCGCCTGTCGTAGTATTCCGTTTCTTCATATTGATATAAACCCTAACAATTATTATTAAATAATAAACGTATTAGTAAAGACTCTCCGCGCTAGTTTGCATACGTGCACATTTAATCTCCCGGCAAGAGTCTAGTTCGCGTGCCGCCGCTAGACGGCGCAGTACCGAAACTCCCGCAGTCAACCCGGCGGCGCGCGGAGATATAAGCCCGCGCAGCCGAGTCCCTCCTCAGCTTCATTCTCCCGAACATCCCGCCTCGCGCAGATGGTCTTGGTCTTCTTACGCCTTAGTTTAATTGGAGAATAAAGTTCATTTTTGTTGGTCATTAAAATACTTGTTTGTTTTATTGACTTACACCCACGAGGTGCAAGGTTCTTTTACCTGTGTCTCGTTTTTGGATACGGGATCGCTCCTGATCCCCCACTCCTTTTCCTTCCTCCATATATATATATATATATATACACACACACACACACAAGACGACCATATCTCTCACGTCGCGCGCGACTGATCATTATTTACGTCAAAGACGTCGCATGGCATACACACACTGAGAAAGAGAGGGGCTGAGAAATGACGGGCTCAGACCTCCGGAGCAGCAGCGGCGCGTAAACTCGTTTACAACCGCCAAAGTCATTCCTCTCTCGCGGATGACGAGGTACATACTATATATACCTACACACACACACAGCGTGATTTCGCCCTTTTCCGCGAGCATTTATCTGCTCGTTAATCGGCGCGTGCGCGCGCTAAAGTCCATCGATTCCACGACGACGACGACTGTTTATTATGATGAGCGTGGTTATAACACACACACACACACAGAGAGTCGTCGATTTTTACGAGGCTTTGTTCGCTGCCCCGCGCGGACGATCGTGCGACGTTGTCGGGCGGAACGAGCGTGCGCGGTTTCATTTTATTTTGATCTTTTCGAGTGGTGGAAAAACGCGCCGGCGCATCGTCGTAATTATTTTTAATGAAAAGATGGGAGTGCGCGAGACGATAGCCGCGGATGTTAATTGAATTACCGCGAGATGCGCGTGATTTATCGTGACCGATAAATTTTCGCGGACCGCGCGCGTTACGTTGTTTTAGCGTAATGCACATCTCTAGGTATATAATACACACACGGCGATTATTACGCCATAAATGAAAAGTAACGACGAATAAATTGTATAATTATACACGTGAATCAGCGAGAGGAACTTTCATTGGCCATTTTATTTAATTTGGTTGATTAAGCGCAGCCGTCAACTCGTTCGGCCGGAATTATATAGACTATACACACTTTAGTTTCGCGCGTGTATAAAGTCTCATATACGTATATATAAAGTTAACGCAATTTTTGGATAATTTCATGCCGGCAGCGCGGTGCCCATAAATTCGAGCACGTCTATTAATTCGAGGTTATGATAGTGCGGAATCGGAATTAACTTTCCAGAAAATTCATACGCGCGCCGCCGTATTTTATATAGAGTATATAGAGAGAATAAACGCACACACAGACGGCGAGCGTGATGAATAATGCAACGGCTAATGTATAAAGCGATTTTTATACACGCTCGAATTAATGCGATTGCGCGCGCTCGATATACCGCGAAAAACTGTTTATATTTCGAGGAAATAAACACAGGATAGGGAGAGAGAAAAAGTCAGCCGCAACCGTTAGATTCGAAATAGAGAGAAAGAAAGCGAATTAAAAGTGGTATATCCCTTTACGCGGAAATTCGATTAGCCTCCGATATTGTGCGCGCGCATTATGCGCACCGGTCGATATTGTGCGCGCGCATTATGCGCACCGGTCATGATGCTCGCCGGTCGCGTTATACGTATTAGGGATAGAGAGCAAAGTGGAATTGACACACACAGCGCGCGTCGTAAATTTTTCCGGAATATTTGATTATCCGTGGTTTTGGAGGGGGGCTTATTCTTGGATTCGCTGCGGTTTATCGGCAGAAATGTATAAAGATTGAGGGAAATTCAATTACCGCTCTTTTAAGGTGATTTCATACCTTACCTTCTATATACGCGCGCGCTCTCGGGATATCCGAATTTAGCTCGCGCGGATCGATTTTATTTAATTACAAAGTATGACGGAAAATTGTACTTTTATAAAAGAGGACGGTATAATTGAATGAACAATTACCGAGTGTATCGATAATTAATACCCTCGGCTGAACGCTACGTATAACAAGATATTACGAAATTTGATTAATTGACGGATAACTGAAGGACGTTAGGAAAGAGAGAAAAAAAAGTTAAACTTCGTGTATATCGCATTATCCAATCAAATACTAATTACCATTAGTTTTTACGACTGCCGCCCGTTAAGCGACTTTTGGCGTTGCAGCACAAGCTAATTCAATTATATATTCTATATAGGTATATACGGTAAAAAAAAGACAACGTAACGTCAACAATAACCGTTAAAAGTATATACCCGATATACCTCACAAATACTCAAAACCGCTCGGAAAAAAGGAGAACATCAACATCAACTTCATTTTCAATCAGCCCAAAATTAAATCGACAACATTTTCAAAAACGCAAGGAAGAGACAGTTCGCCGGGCGCGTGGGATCGATACAGCCGCGCGCGGCCAATAAAATGAGCAATGGCAAAAAATCCTATCAAAATTCACATCTACATCCATAGCCTCCCCCTCGTCCATCTCTATCCCTCTCTGCGTAGGCAATAAAAATTTTTTTATTAGTTTTTCCGAAACTCGCGCTCTCGCAGCGAGACCAAAAAATTTATCGCCGCCGAGACGAGAGAAAATTGAAAAAAGGAACGCGCGCACTCGCTCGTATATATGTACACAAAGCCTATATATATATGTAACGCACGTATTATAGAAACCGGTTAAATTTAAAAACGAATAAAACAAGTGTGTTTTCGTCCTACACCCGCTTCCACGCGGGTAATTAGAACAAAGAAATCGGCGCTTATAGCACACTGGCGCCACGCGTGTGTCGCAAGCATAGACGGCGGGGAATCGAATTTTCTCATAGCCTCGCGCTTAATCCTTAATTAATACGCGACATAAGGCGACGACTCGTTATTTATATATATATACGTGTGGAAAAACCGGACGCAGATCGGCGAGTGCGAAATCGAGGCATAGTGGCAGGATACTACACATAACGGCCTCGCGCGCGCTCGCGGACAAAGAAGTGATAATAAGCCTCGCGAGATTATATATATATATACAAAAAAGCGCTCGAAAGACGTTTCAATTATAAGAGTGTGTATATACATCTATACGCGAGGAGATAACAAACAGGCCGCAGGTGACTCACGGCCGGACAATTAATCATCGCATCAAAGCTAGCGCGCGCAGTGTAGTCCCGTTCTCCTCTCTATGGATCGATCATGCGCGTGTACACGCGGAAAAAGCGGAAAATCGAGATGCGCCGCCCCCCGAGGAAGGAATGAAAATCGGATTCTCGCGCGTGATTCTCACGATCAGAGGCAGCTGCATGAGGGACAGTTGCGAAACGCCGTTTTTAATTGTCGCCACGGCGGCGCGATATACCCGATCGCGCCTTTTTTGGCGCGCGCTGATTGACAGTTTTCCGTGGCCTGTTCGCTCTCTTTCTCTCCGCTGAGTTTTTTGCGGTGATGTAGAGCTCGGTTGCGCGTGGGAGGATTTTCGGTGGCGGCGGCTCTTTTTCGCGAGAGAGAGGGATAGTTGCGGTGGGCTGATTCTATTGTTCGGACGCGGCTCGGATTTGTGGGCGAGGGAGGTTGAGGGCGAGTTAAAATGATTATCCGTGTACGGATTCTTCTCTTTTTGGTGCAGGAGGGAGAGTGATATAGCGGTTAACGGGGGAGGCGGGAGGATGGATGCAGTTGGGAATTGTAGGGAAACGAGTAAGTGAGTTAAAGGAACGACTGCTTGGGTGAGTCGCGTGTGCGTGTTTGGAAGAATTTTTAACTCGTGCAGTTTTGAAACATACTATAAGTATTCGGAATATAAACTCTCTCATTATACGAGTATATACGTTAAATTTCTAACTATTTATGTAACATTCGCGTCGATATTTGGATAAAAGTGGAAAATTATTATTAACTGCTGGAATACGATCAATTTCCGCATAATAAATTTGATATTCACTTTTACTTCGGCGACATGTGCCAAAGTAATAAATAGCATTGTTTTTAAACTTCTCCTCGTAATTACAAAAAATCAGATAAAGGCGCTCGAAGATAGAAATAACCCGGAGACTTTGAACAATTTAAAACGTCAGGATAACGATTATAAATTAAAAGTTATATATTTTCGTGACTCTCTCGCTCTCTCCTTTCCTCTGCATCTAAAAATACATTTCGGCGAATACGAGCGGATAGATTTTATCGGGATCGTAAACCTAGACCCGAAAGATAATTAATCGAGCGAGCACCGCGACATTTCATACACAAACAAGGATTACGCAAGTTTTCGCGTATATAATTAAACGAAAATTTTTGCCTAGAACTACACGCGGATGTGTGCACACACATATAGACAGAACGGTCGAATAAAATGTGTATAAGCGCGCTTGAAAAAGTTACACGTGTAATCGCGTGCGGAGAGCGCATATAATTGCGCGCGGCGGCGGCGGCGGTGGCGAGAATTAATTAGAAGGAATGCGCGACGGCAGCTGCTCGCAGGATTTTCCACCTAATGAGATAGATAATGAAGCCCGGAGAGTTGAAAAATTTGTTTACTAATTAAAAGTTCGGCGAGATTCCATATAATGAAAAGGTCACAACTACGTGTGCAGTGCATGGGCACAGCAAACGTTGATGTAGTCATATTTTACAACCGCCGGCACGACGGGCAGAGAAACTTTTATCGCCTATACCACCTCTCAAAGTCGTTTAATTAGCCCCCGAATATGTACGCGTCTAGTTTAATCGCGCAGCTCACCTTTACGATTAACAATAAACGCCGCAGAGCAAGTGTAACGTTTCCAATACCCTTGCGCGTACCACACATCTATACATACTTACACGCGGGGTGGGTATAAATATTTTACGGATCCGCATCGCGCGCACGAGAGAGAAAGTCCGCCAGTGTTTGCCAAAATTCTCGACTTCTCGGGCGCGTGCCTCGCCGCGCGCGCGCTTAATAATGAAGTGCATAAACCCGCGAGCGCGTATAGGTATAACCCGCTTTAATCCTCTCCTGTAGCCGAGACCTCACAGACGAGGCCCGACCGCATTGCACTTCTGCGCGATTCATTAAGCACAGCGCGAGATAAGTATATATATATAGGTATGCGAGTAGCGCGTTAACTTTAATATTTAAGTTGCTTTCGCGGCCGCGAAAGTATGTATATATGGAGTATAATGTGGCATACCGGCATCGCGGCTTCGAGAGATCAAAGGCGATTTATAATGTGATGTGTGTGTGTGTGTGCGAGTTTTTGAATTTCGAAAAAGCGCGGAGTTATAACTGCGAATATATTATCATATTGGCGAATTGTTTGTCTTTGAGAATGAGGAAATTTCGCCAAATTTTTCAACTGAATATAATTCTGGATCAC
>JAPYZP010013897.1:0-10128 GCA_030522985.1 Torymus sinensis
AATTTTTCTGTTGGTTTTTTGTGATTTTGAACATATTAAAAAAGGTTTCAGGAGATTTAAAATTTTTGTCATCACGGTTGACATAAAATCACCCATATACATATAAATGGGAGCCCTAAAACCGACCCCCTACGAGTACTGTCTTATCCCCGATACGTGCTCGACGTAAATGTCCCGGGACCACCGGATCGTGTCCGAGATCATCAGCTTCCTCGTGAGCTCCGCATATCTGCGGTTAATCATGAGGGATCTGATGACTCGTTCATTGTTGTTGTGCCATCCGCCGAATGAGCTCACTATGAATGCGTCCAAATCAACGACGTAGCCTTTGCTCTCCAGTTGCTCGACATGGGGACGATACTTGCGTATCTTCTCCTGTCGAGCCACCTGGAGAGCTTCCCAACGATTTTCGAAGGGAATCGCCACGTCGATGATCTTGATGTTTTTGTTAGCTTCGTCTCGCACGACAATGTCCCGCACGACAATGAACGAAGGGACGCTGCTTCTCCGTGGGCCCCCTCGACGGTCTGGTTGACCCTGGTGGTACCCGGACCATTTGCCGCCGCCTTACCAAGTCGGTCCTGCACGTTGTTGTGACGTCGCGGTCTCGCCACGTGAAGCAGCTCACAATGGCTCAGCACATGCGCGGTCGTTTCGAGGCTATATCCGCATCTGCGACAACGTTTGTCGGCCCCGATGTCCCATCTTCTGGTGGCATTGAGAGGGAGAACACCGAGGCGGGCGCGATGCACGAAGCGCCAGTCGGATAAACTAACCAGTGCGGAGGAAGTGGTTAGAAACTCTTTCCCTCCGCACTACCTCGAAACCTCGGCCCTGTTCTGGTTTGGCCGAGAGACGCGTCGCATAGGATTGTGCCATGTGAGTCCGTATGACGTCACGTGGCGAGACATCACCCCGGGGGTTGACGCACACGCAAATGGTTGGAATTTCGTCGCCAACCGAGTGCTACCGTAACCCGAGAGTGGTGGTAAGTCTCAGTGATGCGGTGCGCACTCGTGCCCAGAATGACGATTGGGCTCCTGACCTCGGCAGATCTAGCAAGCCAAAGAGAGGTTAGCTGCCAGCTCACTATTAGTGGCCGGCCGCTTCAACCTCCTGGCTACTGTCTCCCTCAGCAGATGTTGTGCCAGCTCACTCACCGAGGCATCACTCGCATGTAGCATGCGATAAGCGTTTGCCACAGGGAGGATGTTGTACTGGTCAGCAAGCAGAAGTAGCCCGGCTCCCCCTTGTGATGGGGGGAATATAGACTAGATCCGCACTGGCCCGCTGCAGATAAATCGATCTGCCTCGGTCAGGTACTTCCTCTCGATGTTGTGGTCCCCCTGGAGTATAAAGTCGAGGCGCGGCAGGAGGAAAGTTCCCACCGCGTCCAACTTCTGCCAGGGAGCAAGGAGGGAGTTGTCGATTCTATCGACGTCGACGGCGAGTTCGCGCAAATGGGCGTCTGTCGCGCCTGGAACCCTGTGGGGATGCCCAAGTGAGAGTATGCCTCACCCGGGGCGAGCGATGGGACGGGTGTGCCCTGGAGGGAGAAGACTTCGGAGAAGCTCGCGTCACGACTCGGACGACGGGCCGCACCTTCGGACTTACGGGTAGGGGAGCGCGGCCACTTGCAACACCATCGGCAGCCTATTTGGCGACCTTTTTGCTCCGCTACGCGGCAACCAAGTAGCGAGCGCGAAGATTGCCCCCGACCGTCGTCGAGGTATTCCTCGCCACCAGGTGAGCCTCGCCTGCACTCCCGCCACCGGCGACTCTGTCGCTATGCATACGAAGAGTCCTGACCCTCGCCCGGACACGTTCCGCTCAGGTAGAAAGGGGGTGGTGCCTTGAGCCTCGCTCGGTGTCACCAGGAATAGACAGGCAAACCCTGAAGAGTCTCGCGGGACCGCGAACCGTTTGACACCTCATATTATTTGTTTAATTTTATCTTAGTTTATTTTATTAATTTGCTCTATCGTTTAGAAAGTATTTTATATTTTAACCATAATTTTTATTTTACATTTTATTTTATCACCTTTTTTATTTAATCCTCATCCTCGGGTTCTCGCCGACGCTGAGACTACGTCAAAACGTTATATATTGAAATTTGTTGATTTTGAGAAAAATTTTTTTTTTAGTGTCTACATGTATGTGTGTCTATATCGACGGCTGAGAGGAAGAAGAACATATCTCGGCGCGCGGATGAAGAACGACGTAGCTCGGCGCGCGGATGAAGAACAACGTATCTCGGCGCAAGAATGAAGAACGACGTATCTCGGCGCTTTCACGGCCAGTACATGGCTAGTGTACGGCGAAATACGTCGTTCTTCATCCGCTCTTAGCCGTTGATACGCGCGCGCGCGCGCGCGCGTGTGTGTGTGTTAATTTTCTCATCAACTTTTATATAACTAATAATATCATTAGATTTCATTCTTTTCCCTATTTTAGTATTTATAATTTTCCGCAGTTTTTTTGGGATTATTTGTATGATTTTGTGACAGGCTTCTGACGTATTTAATTTTTGCATCTATAATTCTTCCCTAATATGTTGGCATATTTTTGATACTGGATTTTGTGTTGATCATTATGCCGGTCCATTTGCCATACATTATACAGAAATTCCTTAGTTATAGACGATTTGATTATGGCATCTGGATACGTTTTTTTTTTCATTTTTCAATTTTTTACTCAAAAACTATCCGAGAGAATTTATTCAAATATTTACAGATTATAGCTATTAATATTTTACATTATCATAACTCTTTCTAAAAAAAATTGACCATTTGGTTTGAGAGTTATGAGCTTTTAAAAAAGAAAAGACGGTTTTGTTAATAACAAAAGAAACGTAGTAGCTAGATAAACTTTTTTACTTCCTCATAGAACTTTGTAACGGTGAAAAAAATTTGCAAGACAACATTGTTCAAAAAGATGTAATATATGTGTATATTTGTTGATTTTGAGAATTTCGTTTTCGTGGATGTACTTATGTATCTTTTTAATTCTAGCTATCACGGTTCTTTTGTTATTAGCAAAAACGTAAAACGTAATACGGTCCTGAAAATAGAACTCTTAACTGAGTGAGCGCGAGCGAGAGCGGTAACTACCGCTAGTAAAGTTATTAATTATATTATTTAATTATAAGAAAAGCTAAGGGAAGTTGGTTTTTTTGTTTTTATTCTACATATTCGATGTGCTACAGAGGATCTATCTAGATTGAATGATTTATATTTTGAGATCCTAAAATATATCCCAGTTTAAATATGTCCGTTGTCCTGGGTTTCTCACCCACGGGTTATTTCTTTAATTACTCTTTTTGGGTGTAAGAATAAATTTACTATTTTTGCACCCGCGATATTGGTTTTGGTTTTATTTATATTCGTCGCCTACAGGTTTTATTTCTTTAATTACTCATTTGGGTGGCAGGAATAAATTTTCTATTTTTATACCCGCGATATTTGTTTTGGTTTTCTTTTATTGTTGCAATCTTGAACGATTACAGCGATTTCAACTGATTTTAATAAATCCATATATAATTGCAGATGCATTCGGACAAACCATAAATTTTCAAATTTTAGATTTCCAACTGATTAGGAATATGGTAGGGTGCCGTGTAGGGTTAGCTGATTTCTCAGACAGCAAAGCCCCTCTGGCACACGCGCCAAACCTAATTAACTTTTGCGCCAAACGCACAATAAACTTCAAGACATTTGCCCGCAGCCTCCCGCGTGTATCATAAAAATCCCTAACCAAATGCCAATAAACTTAAACCAGATGTCCCGCCGCGTGCGATCCCCTCACCCATCACCTATTCTCTCCCGACCTTAAAGCGCCTCGCGCACGCCCTGCGCGCACTAAACTGAAAATTGACTTTCTCCCCCTGTCTCTCCCCCATAAATCATCCTCACCTACTCTTGGCATTCATCCTCCCCTATATACACAAAGGTCACCTCCCCGAAAAATTCGCGTTCGCGCGGTACACCTCCGCCACCCCCCTCTCTGCTCTACCGCATAACCGTGGAAGGGAGGGGAGGGCGTAGAGAGAGAGAGAGAGAATCAGCGACGCAGCGCGCAGCACATGACGCTCGTGGCTCGCGCTCCGCGATCGTCGAGTCGTCCGCGAGATCCCGAACGGTGCGCGTCGCTCTCTCTCGCTCCCTCTCGCTCGACAACGACGACGACGGCTGGGTAAGTACAATATAAAGCATCGATTGCACTTCGATCGCCCGGCCGCCGCGCGAGTGCAACCGTATAACGTTGTGGTGGTGGTGCAGGCGGTGGTGGTATACTTAAGAGAGCGCGCACGCGCTCGATGGAGCAGCAGCAGCAGCAGCTGCAGCAGTAGTAGGTGCCAGTCTGCAGCCAGCAGTATATACGTGTACGGCTTCCCGCGGATACGGGAGAGTGAGAGAGCGGGGCAGTGGTGGGTGGCGAGGACACATGCGGAGAGGCTGCTGCAAGTGCCGCCGGTGATATCGCGCGCGCGCGTGTTTTAAGAAAGAGAGAGAGAGAGAGAGAGAGAGAGAGAGAGAGAGAGAGAGAGAGAGAGAGAGAGAGAGGAGGTTTTGTTGAAGAAGATTTTTGTAATATAAAACGAGGATGAGGCCACAGCAGTTCCCGGTAGCCGCGACGCTCCTCATCGTCCTAGCCACGACCTTTCGATACGGTAAGTGTATCTTTGTTGCTGCACAGTGCGTATATTGTGTGTATCGATAGTTATGCTTTTATTCACTGATGAACTATCAAATTACACAATTGAGCTGTATAAACGAGATTTGCCTTGATCGCGTGGCCCCGCAGTCGTGAGTCGTAGAAGAAACGCAGGTTCTCAAGTTTGGTGGTTCTTGGAATGAGTTTTCGTTGAAAGGAGGAAGCTGGAACGATCTCGGAACGCTTTTATTATAACCGTGCGCGCAGACGTTAGGTAGTAATTGACGAGACCGCCGTCTAATGGACAAACTTACGTAAGCGATTTTTCCGAGCGCGCGGTTATGACTCGGGACGATTGCTTAAACGCCAACAATGACAATTTTATTCAGTTGTTGTGTATATAGCGGGGCGCCGGATCCATTTAATTGATCTCTATTTGTCAAGGCGAATCCGGTTGGTTCGTCTATATAAGCAAAGCGAAGTGAACAAAATGTTTCTTTTAAGTTATTTAAGGAAGGTTTTTTTTCTCTTTTGTAGAGTTGCGTCGACTAATTTGTGATTATAGAGTAAACAATTTGCTGCTAAATGGATTATATCCGGAATGGTCCGGTACCATGTCGCTTATGTAACTCGGCGCGCGCCGGTGTTTGGAAATCGTATAAAGTTGCTGGGGAAGATCCATAATTATAGTTCTTGATGCATATATTGCTCGATTTAGTTTCCGTTGAGTCTTTTTTACTTATAAATAATTTAATTTATTTTAATGGACTCTCACACGATTACGAATTGAAACGCTATATGTTGATTTAGTTGACCAGTATTGGAAGTCAATACCAGAATTATTAAAACGTAAATTATTTGACAGTAATCTGACCGAGTTCCAAAATTGTTAACACCGAGAGAAAAGCTTACAGAGACAAGAAAATCTTGTTAAATTTACAGTTTTTTTTCGGAAACCAACACAATAATATTTAAAAGATAACTATAAGATTTTAATTATGAATGCGATTTGTTATTGTCTGAAAGTCTCTAATATGTAAAAAAACAAGATTATCTAGTAATTTTTACAGAAAATTGATGGTATTTGTATTCTAATTTATAAATATATTTAAAAATATGTCATCATTTACTATTTTTCATAGTCTGGTTAGTTATATTTTGACTTACAATGATTACTATACCTGCATTATGTTTTTGCCATTTTGCCATTAACGTTTACAAGAATTTCGTTTACAAAACGTCTCTATAATAACTTAATTTGAGAATATTGCGAGCGTAAAGAATGTATCTTAAGGGGGTCAGTTTTTATGTTAATTTTGATATTAAATTTCCGGATCGATATAATTAATCTGAACCGTAATTATGTGACACATCTACAGTAGCAATTCACGATTATCTCTTTATCGATTAAACATCAAGAGAATTATTGTTATTTAGTTCCTATTAATAATCTCCAGCGACGAAGGTTCAATCTCTTAAGCCCTTTACTTAAATTAACTTTTTTCTAAAAGTAGATCTGACCGTTTTTTAAACTTTTAGAATTAACAAGATTCCCCCAGCTAAATTTTTGATAAAATAATTATATAATTCCATTAATATTTAACCCGCTGCTTCCATATTTCATTACATTATCCAATGTAACGGAAAATAAGCTTAAAAATCGATGAATTTCAAATTCTATACTTGCGTTGCCTTCTCCCGTTCTCTTTCGTAAATATATAGAATAAGTCCGCGAAACAGTATAGCAGCAGCAGCAGCAGCAGCAGTAGCAGCAGTACAATCGACTTGAGCACACTAGACTGCAAGATTACATAACTGCCCTAACACGCTGCAGATCGGAATCTTCGAAATAGTTCAATTTACGGCCGTAAAGCATGTTAGTCTAAATAAACTCGAGGCTAATTTATCCATGTGAAACATGTATATCATGCACTCACGAGGAAAAGGTCGTTTAGGCGTATGTAGGTAATTTTTTCCGAATTTCAACTCGCGTGCGCTAAATGCATAATTTTTCTTTTTTTAATCAATACGGGGAAATGAGGAATAATCGTGTGTAAACGGACTCACGAGGAACTTTTAGGGTATCATATAGTTATTTTTAGGTAAGATAAGTATTTTTTCTTTCAATTCAGCTATTTGGAATTAGGGTTGCAGGAATGTTGATGCTATTATATAAATTTCTACGTGTAAAACTTTTAGTTATTAAAATTTGTTCTTAAGTCTTCAATAATTGAAAGCCGCGTTGAAAAAATTTAACGTAAAATACAAATTGATAAAAAAAATGAATAATAAATATTACAAAAATGTCGATAAATATACAATTCTTTAGAGGTTTTGACACCCGATCAAGTTATTATTGAGTGCAATGAATAAACCTGCTTCATTTTTTTTTCTTTTTATTATTTGCACCCCTTTTAATTCAATGCTCGATTCGATTATTATAAGCGTTCAATTAATATAATATAAAGCTATCCCATTTGAAAAATTGCGCCGCCCATCATAACTACATATACAAATCCAATCAGGTATCGACTAAACTCCTTTGAATCAATGAACCCCACGCCCCAATAAACAACCACCCACAAATTCCTCCTCCGCTCCATCCACACCCACCGCATCGTTAAAAGCGGACGACTCCCCACTGACCTAAAAGAACCCCCTCTTCTTCTGTAGTTCAGGAGTGTGCCGGTATACACTATACTTCATCTCTCTCCTTCGACCCGCTTGCAAGTATAAGGTACAAGACCTTCGCGTGTGCGGGCGGCTGCAAGCTCATCGTATTGGTAATTCTACCTCCGGGAGGATCGAGTTTCCCCTGACTCGCTCGCAACAGCGAGAAGTAGGCCTATTTTATAGACTTACGCGCGCGTGTTCATTTGTGTCTTAGGTGGGAAGTGAATGGGAGATTGAGATTTTTTGTTGTTGCCGTCCGAGTGAAGTTTAGCGTGAATATGAGGGTTAGAGTTTTAGGTGTCGTTACTTATAAGGCGGCTATATGCGTTTGTTGAAGCGGTGCGGATTAATGTGGGGAAACGGCGAGCTTTTAATTGAGATTGAATAATAGATTTTGGGATTTAAGTGAAATCTTTCCTCAGAATTGTTAATTATTCAACAGTGAATGCAATAACGACGGAAATAATCTTTTTTTAGACATTTTATTTAGTTAGAATAAAGGGTATCCCCCATTATAATAGTGAAAAAGACGTAATTTGAACATTTTTTGATCGTTCAGGAATCCGAAATGAGGACCTCCCTAATAAAACATAATGTTTAAAAAACGTTTTTAAACGTGCTTTTAAACACTTTGTAACGTTTCTAAAACGTGGATAATGTCCGCTTTTTTAAGCATTCGCACGTTTTTAAAACCACATAAGAACGTCTAAAAAATGTCTTTACAACATTTTCAAACGTTTATTTGATGTAGCTAACTCTATAGTTCTTAGTTTTAGAGAATGTGTCAAAAACGTTTTTATAACGTTGCGCAAACTTGCCAACATGATCCTGGACCTTTGCAGTTACGTTTAAGAAACATTTTAAAAACGTTTTTCGACTATTATAAAGAAAGTAGTCGATATAAAATTATAAAAGTTTTAAAACGTTTTTGAAACGTTTATAAAGATATTGTTAATACAAAAAAAGAAATTTATAATGAGGACATAAAACTTTGATCACTACATCCCCCACCCACCCATCCTTATTCCCTGACTTTGACTTATAACATGAACCAAACATTGTTACCCGTGTATTGTCTTGCGCCACCTATCGGCTATCGTTCTATTATGAAATGCGTTTCGAAAAATTTTAGCACGTTTTTAAATCGTTTTTAAAACGTTTTTTTCTCACAGGGCTCTCACGGTATTTTTAGTTCCACCCGTCTCTCCAGCACCTAAGAAACTGATTTTTTCATAAATAATTTTTTAGCAACATAATTGCTTTGGAAAAATCCGAAAAAATATGAGCATATTTTACACAAAAATGCACATCTTCTTAAATTTTTTCATGATTTTCGCAAACTACATGAACTGACCTAAAACCATAAAAAAAAAAACTTAAAATCGGACTATAAATTGAGCTATATTGCGGTTCCGGTATAAAATTTTGTGGAAAAATAGATATTTGTGCACTTTGTGTGCCTGAATTTTTTCTAATTTTTTGGTAAAGTGGGCTATGCATAAAACTGCACATAACTGCTTTTTTTAGCTCGAGTAGTTCGAATTACGAACAGTCCGCCACCACTAACAGATTATAGCGGACGCGTAAAAGTCGCAAGCATTTACTAAATCTTGTTTTTCCGTAAATTTGCCGATCTCATAGTTTTCGGCGAAACCCCCCACCCTCACACCACCAAATCTCGACCAACAGCGGTCGGAAAATTGCTACGCACGCCAGCGCGAGCACACGTTAATTAATACGTACGCTAATTGAGGGAAATGAACACGGGAGCATTGAATGTTATTACGTATATGAGCAATTCTCTAGAACTTTGAACTTTTACAGTCCTGTAACATATCTTATGGATCTTAGATATTTAGGTACCTAAGTCAAGCAAATATTTATAAAATCCACTTCCAGTAACATGTTCCACTACATAGAACTTACTTTTAAAGAAAGATAAGCTCATGGGCAATCGGAAAAGGCCTAAATTTACAGATTTTGCCTGCGTACTGTATGCAATTTTTATCCACATTTTGCATCATTAAAAAAACAAACTCTTTGCTAAATACTTTACCAACTTTTTTAGGGTATCACCTTTTGTTAAGTATTCGAAAATATGTTATCTGATTGAGTGTGCCCACCTTTAAAAAAAGTGCATAGCATTATCTCAGCGACGCTGTATATTGGGAAAAATAAAAAATAAACTTTATTTGACGAATAAAAACAAATTTTGTGTTTATTTAATTTTCTGGGGTGTAAATTACTCGTCTTGCAAAGACGAACAAAATGTGACTTTAATTATAAGTGTGCCTCTTATGGAAAGAGAATTATGATCTACTAATGAAGACGGTGTCGATTTTGGATTTTTTGTACAAAACACCAAACGGCATCAGAAAGTATACTTAATACGAATTTTTTGGTGTGCGCAAAAAAATTTGTCTCGCAAAAGAAAAATGGGCTGGAGAGGGGGGGGGGGGTGGCTGATTTGAAAAAGAATTCCTCCTATATATTATAGTTTTTATGTATGCGCGCGCGCGCGCGCGTGTGTGTGTGTGTGTGAGTGTGTGTGTTGTGTGTTGTGTGCGTGTGTGTGTTGTGTGTGTGTGTGTGTGTGTGTGTGTGAGTGTGTGTGTTGTGTTGTGTGTGTGTGTGTTGTGTGTGTGTGTGTGTGTGTGTGTGTGTGTGTGTGTGGGAAAATCTCCAGAACTTTTGACTCTTTTGTCCCCTCTTTTTGCTTCCTCCTAGAGGAAGCTTTGTAATAGTAAAATTTTAAGTTTCTTTAAATCGTTCTAGAAACATGATTGAAGTTGTTAGAAGTTT
>JAPYZP010013922.1:0-10322 GCA_030522985.1 Torymus sinensis
CAATTAAAAGCGACACTCAATCATCGAAGCATCAATTTATCAAAGAACCATATTTTCCTACCAGTAGAAGCTTCTTTAATTCAAAAATTCGTGAACTCTTAACATTTACTATACAATCGCTTACTTTCTATTCCCTTAAATTCAACACGTAATATACTTAAAACCTGCACTTTCCACAATAATACTTCTTCTCAACGAAATAAACAAACTCATGGTATATTTGTTTACACAGGCATGCCCCAAATACCAGGCATGACACCCCCAGGCGGTTCTCCTCCGGGCGGCCAGGGAGGTCAGGGCGGCCAGGGCGGTCAAGACGGTCAGGGCGGCGCTCCCGGTGGCCCCCCGCAGATGCCCAAGATGCCCGCTCCATCTCTACACTACGAATAGACGGGCCCATGGCGCGCTCGCTTTCTTGATCGTTTAGATATGCACGCAGTTTGGAATTTAACAAGCCACGGCGATCCAATAAAATTTTAGTTAATACGCAAAATTTTCGTTTTTGTTTTTACCCTTTTGTTCTTATCCCCTATGTCCCTCTTATCCAGTTTTTAAAAAATTAAAATTGCTGGTTTAATTGTGGTTAATCATTTTAAAATAATGAATTGCGATTCAAAATATAAAGTCAGATATTAAAGAAAAAGTAATACATATTGCACTTATGTAATACTTGAAGATTTTTATAAAACATAGTAGTATCGATGAGCATTTCTGAAGCTTTTCTTTGAAACAGCAGCTTTATCTGCTATATACAGATTATAATAACATTAAAACAATTGAAAATAACATATGTTTCATAATATTTCTTAAAGAAGAAGTGCGTTCTTCAGCAAAACAATTCCTATCTATTACAAATGGTTGAATGCAAATAAATAAGTAGTCAGAGAAAAATCCTTCATGTCATTCACAACCCATAAAGCTATCTTTCATGATCGAACAATTATTAACATTCATACGTCTACTCTTCGGAAAGTATCCTCACTGCCCCAACCCAGACGCATGACGATCGGCCACTTCTTCCCCGACTACACCTCGTAAAATCACAACTCCGCGAAAAGCGCTCCCATCATCCAGCTTACCATTCTCTCTCCCTCTCCCTCCTATACACTACACCATCGCGCAATAAAAATGGTAATCCCCAGGCCGGCAGCAAGAAGAAAAAAACCTCCTCGTCGCCGTCGCCGATCCTCATGAATAAACTGCAAAGTCGAAGACGACGGGCGAAAAATCGGGGCCGGGCCTTTTACTGCTTCTCTCTCTCTCTCTCTATCGGCTCGGCGTCGTTGCGCTAGCGTCATTTACATGCTCCGCCGAAATCCCCACTGGCCGAGTGGAGCTCGTAAAAGGATCCCTCCTTCTCTCCTTGCCACCCTTCTCTGTCCGCTTGCTGCTTTTCTTTTCTCCGCCGCCTAATATCGCGAGACGGGAGACACAATGCGCTTCCCAGAGGCGCATGTATATACATACACGTCGCCGTCCTCGTCTTCTGGGTCTTTTATTATTTCGGCTGTTATTGCCGCGGAGAAAAGTTTTCAATGGACTCGACTGCTGTCCCTGAGGATTTCGTCTCTCTATCTCTACGCTCGCGTTTTTGTTTCTGTCTCTTCTACCAGTCTGCGTGTTTTCGTCAGACTCGTCGTCCCTCTGACGTCGTTGGCGCTTCCTTTTTTTCCTATACGAAGGCGACGAACTGTCGTTGCTAGTCTGACACCGTCTGACGTGAATTCCGCGTGATAAAGTTCGATTCGCGGGATAATAAGGATATGAAGCCCGGCGAAATATTGAATTATGGGTAGCGCGAGGTGTGCGCGCGTGCGTCGCGATTGAAAATCGAAGGGGGGAACTTCCGCGATTACGACTTGGCGGCTATTTGCTCTACGTGATCGAATCGCGCGCTCTCGGCATATAAGCTATTGGCTTTGCGGCGCGACACGCGCCACTGTTTAGATGCCGCGCGACGTAGCTGTACGCCAAGGTGTTTCGCGCGAAATGTAATTGCTTAGTCATCGATCGGGAAAGTACATAAATATTTGAAAAGTACAGTGTTTGATGTAATTGCGACGAGGGGAATATTATTACGTCTACTGTACAATTTTTTGACGAATATGACTAGTTACCAAAAAAGACGATAACTTATAGACTAGATAAAAAGTTTTACGACGAGTTTTAAATTGGTGAATGACTGTTTATTATTTTTTCGACTGGATTTATTCTTAGATGCATTATTAAGGTGTAGCAAAATATTATCAAGACTTCCATCACTCTGTACTGTATTTTCTGCAGTTTTGTTTATAATTCGTATTTACGGAACCTTGGGAGTAAGTATTACACACTATAATTATCTGTCAATGTTTATGATACAAACATACAATAATACAAAGTTGGTAGTATACAGACAATTTCGTCTATAGTATATACACATTATTTGTAAACTATATATTTTATGAAAGTAGATTTCATATTAATTTTTTTTTCCATATTATTCTTTAAATTGCTTTTTATAATATTTAATTTTTTAATACGGATTATTTGTTTGCAGGGACAAAACTAAAAACATTACATGAAACAATATGAGTGATACAGAAGCTGTCATCGATTTATCGCCAATCAAAATCAGACCGAACGAAAAGCCTTGCATTAAAATAACAGAGCAGCCTCAAAGTTTAACGACATTTCAATACACAAGTCAAAATATAAGGTTTGAAGCTTTAAAAGGTGTGAACAGCACTCAATATGAAGAAACATACCCGACTATCGAACTCTTAAATCATAAAGGCGCCGCTGTTGCGGTTGTATCATGCGTGACAAAAGATCCGCCGCACTTTCCACATCCGTGCGCCATTATCGACAAAACTGGGAATAATAAAGATGGAGTTTACCATCTGCGATTCTTCTCGTCTTATCCGCAGTTATCCTTCCCGGATCTCATAATCCAACGCGTTCGCAAGAATAATGTATTGGAGGCATTGGAAAAGAGAAAAAAAATGCAAGTGGATCCGTTCAAAACGGGATTTCATCACAGATACTTTCCCGACTCAATGGACTTGAACTGTGTCAGATTGTGTTTTCAGACTTTCCTGGAAGATAAGACAGACAGTAGTTACACGATTCCTTTAACACCGGTGGTCAGTGAGCCAATATACAATAACTCGTCGTATGCGATGAACATATACTACATATCTCATGTGACGGCAAGTGTGACTGGTGGTCAGGCGATGTGCATACTGTCCACAAAGTCGATAACCTGCGACGTGAAGGTTCGATTCTTCAATTCGAGCGGCTGGGAAGCTTACGCAAGGTCGGTAACGCCGCATTTTCACAAGAACATCGCGGTAATCTTTGAAAGTCCGAAGTACGTTAATCAAGATATAGATGAGCCAGCGTCAACATATGTGGAGTTGATAAGACCGACGGATGGGCTGAGGAGTGAGGCGATTTCTTTTGAATTCGTACCTTGGACAGAATGCGATCGGGAGTCGTTTAGGAAAAAGAGACGGAAATTGAAGGAAAGCCCTAGGGATTTAGTTATGAAACATCTTCAAGCCGAAAGTGTTCCTGGAGTGGCGGAAAACAGGATGAAGGAGCATCAGAAGATTAAGGAGATGCAGCTTCATAATATAGAGCAACAGCAGTATAAGGATTCTCGATATCAAAACGATGGATTCTATCAGTATCAGTGGAACGAACAATTTGCGGAACGACGAATACAGCAGTTGCAGTATGAGATGTCACAGCAAAAAACAAAGGTAAGGTAATTAATTCTTTATTAACCGTTACGACAATATAACAAAAATATGATTATTATTCACAGGAAGAGATAGAATACGAACAGGTGATAGAGAAAGAACTAGAGAAACATCTACGGCAGCAGGAGGAGCGTAGATATTATACGGAGCAATGGGTACGTCAACAACAGCAGTACCAACCGAGTGAACAAGTACAGTACCAACAACAAGAGAATGCTAATGAAGTCAAACAGCTGCCACAGTGCCAATATAAATCTGGGAATAACAATCATCCAACAAATGAAGAATCACTAATACAGTCGTACTGTGGTACGACATCTGACACTCTAGTAAATGATAATTTGATCAACCAAAACAATGTTTCATTTCAAATGCAAATGCAGATTATTCAAAATATTCATATGGCATCATACTCAAAAACATCCGGTTGTTATAACAAACAAATAAACAGCGGTAATAACGATATGTTTGAGCATTGAATGACAATTTCTTTGTTTTTGATGTTAATCAGTAAAAATCATAGACTATGACTGAATACCAGTTAGATTCGAAAATATATACTAATTATAATAAATAAAACTTTGTGAATAAATTATATATGTCTTAAAGACGAAAAACAAAATTATAATCAATTTACTGACATTGTTATGCTAATAAACATTTTATAAATTTTCCTATTTTGCTTGATTTAGTTATTTGATAATTCATTTAATTATTGTTCATTGTTCAATGAAGGTATACTTCGTATGTAATATCTGCACATACCGCATGGACTAAAAGTTTGCCTGTTCGGAACCGCCGAGATCCTGTCGAACTAGCGAGTACCGATAATCAGGAAAACCACATTAAATATGAGTAATAAACCTTTAATAGAAAACAAATTAATTAAATAGTAAAGTTATGTATCTATGCATAACTATATGTTATTCATTAGATATTCGTGAATACTTCAGTATTTTTATAGGCTATTTTTATTATTAAAGTCCCCTTATCACTCAATTTTTACATGAATCTTCTTTCACTTGATTCAGAAACGACATAGTTATCAGAATTATTGGAACTCTGATATTGTTTATGTGATTACTAACACGAATCGTAACAATCAAAAAGTTCTACTATCCAGTCAAGATTCTACTCCCCTTCTACTCCCCTTTACTCGATCCCCGCACGCATCCGAATAAGGGACTCGTTTATTAACACCCCGCCGACCTCCAATCGCCGGGGCAATAATTATCTTCGCGCTCGCGCGGACACACTCATAAGACCCGGCGTACAAAGCCCGTACACACGTGGCCCGCGTCGATAAGCGCGCGCAATCCCAAGCGGCCCCAGCGGTCTTTCTTCCGATCTCGCGTGGTATATATATATATACAGGGTAGGCGAGCGGCCGATCGGTTTTGCATTGGCCTTATCTCGGCCGCCCCAGACGCTTTCGCCGCCCATCCATCTACTCGATTCTCGGATTTCTCTATAGTATAGGCTGTGGTACGGGTACACGTGGATTCGACTGTTATAACGTGCGAATTGGTCGGGTGGGGTAGGCCTGTCGAGTTGAAGAGTTAGGCGGTGGTAGGGGATTTCAATGTAGGTTTGTGACTGATGTTGAAGTGTCGGTGTTCTTGTAAAAAAGAGTCCATTCATTTTTTTTAAAGAAATCTTTAGCATTGTAAGGTACCAGATTGCACTGAATTAAACGAAGAAAAGATTATATGGAATATTTTATTATGAACATATACTTATTTTAGATTTTACACGACTTTATTAAGTGGCATACGAGAGCATTTTTCAAAGTTTGGAAAGATCGGATACTTATGTAGAAAGATTCTGAATATTTTCTTAAGCAATTTTATCGAATGAAAAAAAATATCAAAACCTAAATATTAAATAAATCATGCAAATAACTATAATTTACTAAAAAATTGTTTTACTAAATTGATAAATCTAAAAAAATTCATCATACATTTTCGTCAACTCCTTATCTATAATAAGAAATCGTGCAGCTCTAGCGCAAAGATACCAAAGCGCATCCATTCCTCATAATCTTGATATTCGCCATAACAAAAAGCCCCATATATTTACCGCGAAAACTTTCGCCCCCCATTGCTTCTCGCGAAATCAAACAAATCTCTCTTCCACAAAGCAAACACCTTTTTGCGCGCCGACCAAACAAAGCCAAACACCGCGACACTAGCGCGCGCCGTCTGGGCAGCATTATTCCGGCCGAACGGAAAATAATCGAAGCCCTATCTTGGCTCGCGTAAATATTTGAAATCGAGCTCGGCGATCGTTCGCGCGCGCGCGGCAAAATAAATACAAGAAGCCGCAGCACGCGATTGACAATGAACCGCGCCGCTGTACTGCTGCAAGACAGATGTTTTTCCCGCTGATGTTTATCCGCGCGCCGGCCCGCAGTGCATATAGAGCGAGCGCGGTATTTAATGCCTCGGACTTCCCGAAAAAAAGCGAGAGAGGACGGGAAAAAAGCGGCGCCGAGATAAAGGATATTTAGTCAAATTCAGAGCCAATATTCGCTCGGCCATAAATCCAACTTAACAAAGCTCGATGCGCGCGCGCTTGGGTGTGGCGGTGGTCGGGGTAAAAAGTTATTGGAAAAAACGTCCCATCTGTTCTCGTGTAACTCCATACGCGCGGGTACGTGAGTTTACGTTCGGGATTGTCAAAGCGCGGAACGCGAGCTTATTCGGTGCGGAAATTCCGACTCGGTCCTTTTTTTCGGTTTTTGCGGTGTGTCGCGAACGTGCGCGCGTGTTATTGCGTCGTTTCTTGCGGGTTGCCTGGTTTATGGTTAAGTACCTGTTGTTGGATTGAAAATTTACACGTTGACGTGGTAACGTTTTTTGGCAGTTTTATTTTGATGTAGGATTAGGCAGTCGATTTTTCTCTCATAATACTTCGTAATTAAGTTGGTGCAAAAACCGTCTCTCTAATCTCAAATAAAGATATAGGATATCGGAAATATACATATATGACAATACAATGCTTTAATGTGGAAACATTATAATTATAACGAGAAATTAAAAGTTCGTAAATACGAAATTATATATCAACGTTTTATAAAGTTCCTCGAAAAATATTTAATAAGTGCA
Organism: Torymus sinensis; assembly: GCA_030522985.1. NCBI lineage: Eukaryota > Metazoa > Arthropoda > Insecta > Hymenoptera > Torymidae > Torymus > Torymus sinensis. The sequence goes on from JAPYZP010013922.1 coordinate 6,854, forward strand.
ATACCACATTTGAATGGATTCGTAAGTAAAATTTAATACTCAATGCTACCACCACTGTAATAATCATAACTTTGAAGCTCGCCTCTCTCGCATCATTCTCAAATTAAAACTTTCCATCCTCACGTCCATCCCTGATCATCCCCCGTCCTTCCTCCCGAGCACCATATTCCTCGTAACTCCTCTATACATATCGGCGCAAGGACAAAAGCTCGGACTGAAATAAAAAAGCTCTCGGCCGCGCTTACAAAAGAAAACAAAAAGCCGGCACCCCGTGCTACACTATATACTGCGAAAATTCTCCATATCCCTTTCTCTCTCTCGCACTGTCTATATACATCACGGTATCCCGTAGCACAGTAATATCGCGCTCGAAGGCCACGGGCACAAAGCTCTCTCTCTCTCTCTCGCTCTCGGCCAGCGGCTAAACAGCGTATTTCGAGACAGAGCGCGAGAGAGGGACTTTGACGCGCAGCAGTGCGCACCGCCGGCCCCTTTGCCGTGGCGGCGAATTCCGAAAGGGCAGTCCCGGCCGCTGTTGCCGCGATCCGTACCGACTCCACCCCCGCGAAATATGGTTTTATTCAATTTGCATGCGAGCGCGCCGCTGCCCGATAACGAGGGGGGAATGATAGCCACCCCCGCGCCCGCCCGCCCGCCAAAGGCCATGGGAAATGATTATTAGAGGGCAAAGGGGGGAGAAAAAGGGGAGTGCAGCGGAATCGATATATGCATGGGTTGCAGATAGAGAGAGGGAGAGGGATGATGCAGAAATTTGCATGGCGATTAGGTTTAATTGGCGACGCGGTAGCTGAGGTATAATCGGCGTTTTCGATTTTGATGGAGAGGTCGTTTTTCTTGCCTGGGGAGGAGGAAGGGGGAATGTAGTTTGCGACGGGGAGGAGCTTGGCAACTTTGTATGTAGATTGTTGCATGAGACATGATTAGGGTAGCTTATAGCGTATGAAACTTTAGAATTATAGGGAATGGTACGACGAGCTGGCGTACGTACGAATATATCAATGAGAATAATTGCTGGCTGAATAATGTCCCAGGATGTGAATAGTTTTAATTATAACTCTGTGATGTATTTTCTAAAAATTGTAAAAATTATTGAAAAATGAAAAACTGTTACGTATAAGTTTACAACATATAAAAAAACTTTTCGCCGTGAGTCGATTGTTAATAGTTCTTTATAGTTTAGACCTTCCCGAGAACAAAAATAGGGTTATATATAATCGTATAGACGGTTATATATTGCACTTGACTTTATATACTCTCTAAATTAAATTCAGTGAAAATCCCTGTGTTAGAGTGTAAAGTCGAGCACTGTCGAGATAGTGCATACGCACTCCGAAATAGTGTATATACACTCAATTGTCAGTACAGCCACTGTTTAGTAGTGTGTACGCTATTTCAGAGTGCATAATTCGACAGTGTCCGACTTTACACTCTAAAATAGTGATTTTTCACTGAATTTAATTCAGAGAGTAAATATATATATGTATGATCATATATAATACGTCTATATCATCATATATTATGTGTGATTTATGTAAAAAATGATGTATAATTTATATATAATCATATATAATAATAATTTTTACAAAATACGTACAAGACGAGTAATTTTTCAAAAAATATGGATAAATCCAGCCAGTTTCGTTACACCTCACATATTCCATCGATAAATATACAAACTCGAAAGCCCTCGAATCCCCGATAAAAATAACTTGAAAAAAGCTGTTCCCAGCGCACCTGACCTTCGCGCTTATCTCTCCTCCCTTCTCTCTCCTCTCTCTTTTTTGCATAACAGCTCGCACTCTCGACACAGCTACGTGACCGGTAAACGTCGCTCCACCATTAAACCTACACGCCTGCACGTCACGCGATGCTATAACGCGCGCGACGCCCGCCCAGCTAATGGAGCGAGCATATACGCGAGGTTTAACCCTTTTTGTCACGCGGGCTTAAAGCGCGCGCGCCCGCGAATTAAAATTCGGCCGTGCGATGTCGAACGCGCTCGTTTTACGCGCATTATGCGCGCGCGTAAAAAAACATTAAGCTCTCGGCTGTGTCATAAGGTTTGTTATATACGTATATATACTCGTACGAGCTCGCGCGTCAAGCGTCGCGCGATTAATTTTCAACGAACCGTGCGCACATACGCATACACGAGCGTGTGTATAACGTAAATCGTCTCGTTATTGTAACTCGCCGTTATCGCGGGGACGCGCCACTGGTGCGCGAGCGCTGGATATTAAGTGTTATTTATCTTCCCGATGGGCAGGCGCGCGATTGCGCGCGGGCTTAATTTTTTGCAATCGGTGCACGCCGCGCTCACGGGAATTCAATTAGTCGGGATAATGCTTTGCGCGCCGGTTGTACGCACGTATCGTGCGTACACGGCGAATAATCGCGAGTTACGGGGGTTGACGGGGTTGTTGTACTCCTCTGCCTCTCTCTCTCTCTCTTTATCGCTGCAGATGATTTTCGATGTGAAATATAAGGGCGTACGTGCTTATATTATTGCAAATAACGCGTATTTTTCGCAAATGATATTGAAATATTACGCGTTTAATTTGCTAAAGTGTTTAGCTGACCGACGCTGGCAAATATAAATCCGGAAAATCGTCTGTTTTTGAATAATATAATTTGTATATATGAGCAGCAATTATTTGTTTTGAATTAACATTATTATAATTTATCAATTAAATTACGGCAGGGTATAAAAGCGCCGCTTTGCAAAAGCGTAACATTACATTTATATATTAATGAGTTTTGTTGGTGTACTTTCGCGCAACGCTATACATATTTAACAACGTCCGCTTTAATTTCTATACATATATTTTGCGCTGATCATTCGCAGAAAGCGAATTAATTTATAAACCCTGACAAAGCTCCAAAATTCATCTCCCGGGGTATTATTCCGTAAAAAAAGGCACGAAAGCGGTTCTGCGTATACGCAGTAACGAAAAGCAATAATTTTTAATAATTTTCATCGTCTTTCGCTAGCGATAAAAGCTATACATTACGATACTATCGTACGTTAAACAATCCAATATTACGCCATTTCTGCACTTTTATGCGTTATTTCTCGATTGAAATAGCGCCAAGGCAATTATACACGCGGGTTTGGTTTTGCGATGGGACACGCTTTTGCCTCTAATGTGGACGCTACATTTCGTGCCCTATGTAGTATTAATATTACGTTATGGATAAGAATTCATTTCTTTTTCTATTTTATGCGCTTTTTGTGGCTATATTTGAGCTATCGCATCACACCTCACATTACACATGATGTAGGCTTCGTAAAAAGATATTTGAAATTGGCTCATGAATATTATCTTGTCTGCCATTTCCTCATCACCCAGCCTTCAGATTTAAGGACTCTCCTACCTCTAGCATAAAAGCAGGGAACAATTCAAAATTTGTATATGTTATTCCTTAACTCAAAAGAAGATCACATGAA
>JAPYZP010013936.1:0-10802 GCA_030522985.1 Torymus sinensis
GTCCGCTAGTATAGGTTGCGTTTTACCACGTTTTGGAATTTTATCGCGACGATTAATTGTCATGTAATTTTAATATTGTTTTATATCTCTTATGTTGTTCGTATGTTGTTTTGTATTTCGTATTCTAGTCAACTGCCTCGCTATACTGTTGTATATGTTGCGAATTTTTCGTATTATTATTATTTATTATTTTTAATTATTACTTTTTTTTTATTTTTTTATTATTTTTATTTGTTAATTAATTTTTAATTATATGCTCCTTTTATTTTAAACTTGGGAACTAACATAGTGCCATAATTCTGCGTTTATCCATCTAATTGTATTTTTTTTTGTAAAGGCGTTGACTATATTGGACTACAGGTCCATAGTTAAATAAATCTTATCTATCTATCTATCAACTGCTCCAGCTCACTCGACCGTCTTCTTTGACCATAACATTGGAAATTCGATAAACAGCCTAGCCATCTCTCAAAAATTCATTCACACGTCGTCCGTATCCAGTCTCGACTTAACATTCTAGAGGTAGACTCTTATTTCGGACGAGGTGGCATAGGTACTCCATCTTGGACCGATCCACTAAATCACATTTTAAAATCTATAGATTTTATTAATTTTTTCATGCAATTTTCCAATTTTAACAATACATTAATTCTAGGAGTTTTTAACGCACAAAACCCTGCATGGGGAAGCTAAAAAATTAATCAGCTTGGAAAAACCCTGGATAATGCCCTCACCTCTTTAGGTTTCTTGTACCTGCTCAATGATAAGACCCCAACATGAATCCATTCACTCACCGACATTTTCCTCTGTACTACAGACATTTGTCACCTTACTACCTTCCAAGTGATTCACAAATGTCTTGACAGCGATCATTTCCTCATAGCCGTCTCTGTCAAAAAACTTCCAAGACCTCGGGGGTTTCCCTAGCAAAATACTCCACCTATCTAAAGTGAACTAGGATGCCTTCAAAACCAACATGAAAGAATCGAACCTCGAATCGTCACTACCACTAAATCTCAACCCTCTAGATCACATATGTGATACCTTCGTGAACTGTATTTGCCAAGCTATTGACGGTTCGGGGGGCAAGTTATTCCCTCCGTCCAAACATCCCACTACAAGTAAGAAAACACACAGATATGTCCCATGGAGGGAACCAAACTGATCCACTTTAGTTTCTGAAAGAAAAGAGTTATATCATATTTTCAAAACTAACCCTTACCCAACAAATTTATTAGCCTTCAGATCCAAAAACAGGGAATCCTTGAAAGAAATCCACAAGATCAAACGTGAAAACTTTCGTATTTTTGTTAGTTCAATGAACCCAGAGCGCAACCTCGTCAACAATTTCAAATTTATTAAAAAATTTAAATCTAGGCACTACAGTGCTTCGTCTAACCGGCTGGATAACAACTCCGCTCTTAATAAACCCACACCTTAATGAGGCATTCAACAAAATTTCATCTAGTTACACTTATACCAAACTTTACTAAACCAACCCCTCTAAATAATGAGCATTTTTCGGATACCCCTATCAACCAATGCGAAGTTTCTCAAGCTATTATTAAGAGCAAGTCGAACTCGACACCGGAACATGACGATATAAGATATAAAATACTCAAAAATCACCCTGATTCTTCAATAGCATGGTTAACCCGACTTTATAACCAGATTATTAACTTCGGTACTTTCCCACAGTCCTGGAAAATCTTCAAGGTCTGCTTCATTCCAAAAAGCAACTCTATAGCTTTTGCCTATCGCTCTAGCGCAAACCTTACTGAAAATAATAGAACGTGTCTTAAACGACAGACTTATGTGGTGGAGCGAGCAGTCCAACATTCTTCCCCGCTTTTTCAACAGATTTAGTCGTGCCATAGCTGCTTAGCAACCCTATACCTTGACTCCATCATTGCGAAAGAGAAAAAAGAACAATTGGGTGTTCAAGGATTTGATCTCGAAGGAGCGTATGACAAGGTCAATCTTTTTGTAAGCACCTTATGCCAGCTAGGGATCCCTCCCAAAATAAAAACATTTATAGCACAGTGTGACCTAAGCCCGCACTTAAGTAACGCCTATCCGTACGCTAAGTAGTCGATTATGGCTCGCGCGCTAACCTCACCGTGCAAAAATGGACTCCTTAGCGCACGGATAGGCGTGACAGCGGGCTTAGGTTAGGCTGTGCTATAAAATATTGTACGATACTAGTGTCTTATGTACTATTATTTACAATCTCATAATCGATAGAGAAATTACAGGCTTCTTCAATAAAAAACCATTCAGACAAACGCACACCATAAGGGCCTTCCCCAAGGCTGTATACTATCCCCCTACTATTTATTATTTACCTGTATGCTATCACCAAAGCATTAAATGTGGGAATCAGATGTCTAAGCTTTGAAGGAGATATTCTGATATACTTTCGGTACAAAGACCCTCAAACCATTACAAACAAACTTAACCTAGCAATTAAAACTCTTAATAACTGGTTGATTTCGAAATCTTTAAAGATTGCTATCAATAAATGTTCATAGACCTTTTTATATTTTAACGCAAGCGAGATAATTCAAGATTCATTCAAGTACCTTGGTGTCGTACGGGATCGTAACCTTGATTGGAAAAAACATATTAAAAGAAACGTCAAATCAACCAAAGTCGAGGTTAATATGATAATATCTAAAGCTGGGGAATTCACCCCTTAACCTCGATCATCTTATAAAAAGCAATCGTTAGACCTCGTCTAGACTGAGCCTCCTATCTTTTTTCCAACGCGAGGAGCGTCTGGCTACACAAAATGAATGTAACCCATATTTGACCGTATATACAACATTGACATTCTCCCTGGAATTCAGCAACAACTGATATACGACATGAGTGAGTAGATTGAGGGATACGGTGGGTTCAGTAAGGATAGAAAATACCTTAAATTCACTGAGATGTTGTATTTAGACGTGCTTTGTATTTGAAACAGAATTAAGAATGGGCACTGCAGGACGCGGGCCCACCTATACTAAGGTTACCCTAGAAGGCTGATCCGAGCAATCAGGGATATCCCGGTAACCCCCAGAACAATAACAAAAAAGTGAAAACAAGAACAAAGACAAGAACAAAAAATTACGGCACGAACAGATACCACTTTGACAAAATTAAGGACAATTACAAGATGGAAACAATGATCTCCATAACGGCAACTTTGAACTGGAGGAGTCTGGTCCAAAACATCTGTTGAATGTCTCGTCAGAAGAGGACTGCATAGTACGGAAGAAATCAAGATCCTGTCAACCCGGATCAGAGATCTCCTCCCGGTTTCGATGGGGTCACATAGCTGGTCCTTAAAAATCTACCTTTGCTATTGCTAAATTGGTTAACTGATTTTTATAACTGTGTTCTCTCTTCTGAAATTATCATTCTACTTGGAAGGAATTGAAGGTATGTTTGATTGCGAAAAAGAGGAATAAAGGTCACCGCTCAATATCTTTCACGACCACATTATTGAAAACTCATGGAAAGATGCTTCAATGACAGACTGATGTGGGTGATGTAAGAGAAAGGGTTTATACTTCCTTGAACGTTTCATAGTTTCAGAAGGGATAATTCATGTGCAGACTGTTTAAAGTCGCTTTATCTAGACGCACTGATTGCTAAAAGGAAAGGTGAGCTTCTGGGAGTGTTAGGCTTGGATATAGAACAGGCATATGACAAGGTTAACTGTCAAGGACTGCTGGATACCCTCAGAAGGCTGGAGATCTCTTTTAAGATCACTAAATTTACTTTTACCCTAATGAACAACAGGAGTATATTAGGATTTTTCAATGGAACTCCTTTTGGAGAAGCAGCTACCAACAATGGCCTCCCTCCAATTATCTTATCCACCCTATTATTTAACTTGTTCATATATCAGATCCATAAACACACCTTCATTGAGGTTAGCCTATTTGCGTTTGCGGATGATCTTTTAGTATAGATTTCAGGAATTCTTGCACTCAATTGATTATTAACAAACTCAACGAATCTATTGCTAGCCTAAATGACTGATTAGTGGTAATCAGCCTTAATTGCCTTCGACAAATATTCATTTGTATTTCTTGACCATAATGCGGGTAGCATTAAGACTAGCAGCTTCTCTGTGATGTTTGGCAGCCAACAAATTACTAATTCAAATCCTTCAAGTATTTGGATACCTTTTGGGATGCCGATCTTATTTGGAAGATCCACATTACCAAAACAACTGATTCTATAAGATTGGGTATAAATATGCTTCCTTATCTATGTAAAAATCGTTGGGGTATCCACCCACAAACGGCCTCAACCTTTTACAAATCAACTGTTGGGCCAAGAGTGTAATGCTGAAGAGCGCGGTAGACGGAAATCAAACCCACGCCCCGAGCAATGTTTGTCTTGGGAAGCAAGCACGTTATCGCCTGAGTCAAACACCGCTCGAAGAGGATCTCAATCTTTTAGATTCCCTCACATTTAAATATTGTAGAAAATCATAGTTGACAAATCAATCAAAGAGGTCTGCAATTTTATTCCTTCTAAAGATTATTTGACTCGGCCCAATACAAAACTCAAATGATATTGTGCAGCTTGGCACTGGGGTTCAAGAGAATAGGGATCTGCTTTTGAGGAGGCTAATGAAGGGAGGGGGGCGAGATAGTGTGAGCAGGGATGAGGATGGATGAATCGTGTAGGTAACGCATACAACTATGTAATACAAGAAAGAAAGAATTCACCGTAAACTCTACAACATACTCCCTCTCGACTTTAGCAACACTGAGCACACTTCGGTACCTACATGATTCTAATATACTACAGGTGAATACAACAATTCCAAAGAAATTCTACATCAATAATGTTTCATATAGCACTGTATAAAATTTGAAGTTAAATTATTTTTTAGTTCGTCAGTATGTCATTGTTATAATTTTTTAGATTTTTAGTAAAATATAAAAAAAAATGACAACTGAAATGTTTTATTGAAACAAAAAGCCAACATATTTCTGTATCCCAATTTATACAAGATAGGTACTTGTTAAAATTTTTGTTCAATCTTCTCGCGTATGATTTAAAGATTTTATTAAATTATAATCAAGCGGCTCCCGCGTAAGGGGCGACGATTCTTGGAAAACTCAGCTTCACGGTAGAAAAGTCACGCGGACACCTTTGAAATTAACGAGGTGCAAAGGTCATTAGCTGAGCGCGGCCCTCTTTTCGTCAACCCTGAGGCCGCCGCAGGCGCGCGCTCGTTCACGAACAACGCGGTCTTCCACACAAGAGCCGCGCGTATACCGTGCGGATCCTCTTCTCTCTCTCTCTCTCTCTCTCTCTCTCTCTCTCTCTCTCTCTCTCTCTCTCTCGTCGGCGCGCGAGCCGTACAAGAGTCATTGAGGGTATCGATCTGCGAAACGATAGGAGAGCATTTGGCGCCTTATCTGGGATATCTGGTCGCGTCGGCCCCGCGCGTATATACGCGAGAGAAAGAGATAGAGGCGCGCGTGCACCGCGCGCCTTTAATAAGCGCTATCGCCTTCTTTTTCATCTCTCTCCCTCTTTCGCCCTCTCTACCTATCTCTCTCTCTCTCTCTCTCTCTCTCTCTCTCTCTCTCTCTCTCTCTCTCTCTCTCTCTCTCCCTCTCTCTCTCTTCTCTCTTTCTCTCTAAAGAGTGCGAGGCCCGTGTAGGAAAGAGCGAGATGGAATGCGTGGAGGGGGCGAAATGACCCAAGACGATCTTATCGACTCTCACGCGGCAGATAGCGCGCGAGCGGCTCCGGACTGCATATAGGCGAGGAAGAGAGAGAGAGAGGGAGAGAGAGAGAGAAAGGAAGGCAAGGAAGGAGAGAAGGTGAAGAGGATGGGGGATGTGCCTCTTGATTAATTTTTTTTCCGCTTTATTTGATTCGGAATCGCGCGTGCGAGCGGCTGACCCAAAGGTGCGCAGGAGTGGGAGTAAGAGAGATAGAGAGAGAGAGAGAGAGAGGGAGAGAGAGAGAGAGAATTGCAGCGGCATAAACAAACAAGCAAGTATAAGGGGATCAAGCGTGCAAGAGGAGGAAGAAATGGATCGGCGCGCAGTGGCTACCGGATGAATTCAATTCGCCGGCCGCGTGCGTTCATTTGAATTATACCTATGCGTACATACGCAGAGAGAAGATTCGCGAGAGGGAGAGAGCAATACGTGCGCGAGCGCAGAATTATTATTGTCCGGGCGCGCTGGGCTTTTCTTTGGCGCGCGGTCAAAAGCATCGCCGCCGCACACTGCAGAGAGAGAGTATAAGTCTACGCGATAGGAAAAGGAGAATGAGCGAGAGAAGAAAAGTGGACCTCGGGGTACCACGGCTGTCAGACTTTTAATAGTATTGAAATTGCCAGTTATACGCATAATCGAGTTATAACTTTTACCGTGAATAATGAAGGTGGAGATGCGCGCGAGCGCGAAGGGAAGAAGGGGAGCCGCGCGCCGCGAGAGGAGAGGAGAGAAGAGGTGAGTAAAAATGCGCACGAGAAAGAGCTCATATATAGGTACGCACAGCGACGCTCCTCCGCAGAATAGTCGGCATATAATGAAAATGAAACCCCTAGACTCGTGTGTGTGTGCGTATTACCCATATATACATATAGGTATACGCACGCGGGCTTTTCTCTGTCCTCGTTCGCGTGTGCGCTGCGTTTCGTGTCCATTCGGGATCGTTTTCGTCTCTCCTTCACTCTCATACCTCTGCGCATAGTCTTCTCTCTCCCTCTCTTGTTCTTTCTCATCCTCCTTCTCTCGATCCTCTTTCGCGATCCTTTCTCGCGGGCTTCGTGCGCGCGCCCGGGTTCGAGCTACTGTGGGAAGATATTCCGCCGTATAATAATCATGCGCCGAGCCAGAGCCGTTCGACCTTTAAACTAGTGTATGGGTGTGTCTTTTACGAACGTTTCTTCCTTTTTATCCGCCTCGCACATTCGCTCGTTTGCAAATTTCTCTCTCGGTCCATTATTTTCTTTCGAATATGCGCCGTAAATAAATGCATTCGCGGAAAGCAGTTTATTTGCGCTCATTACAAATAACTCACTCGGCTTAAGGAAACTTGATGTTCCGTCTGAAAAAAATAATATTTTTACATTATAATTATTATGAAAAATATTTAAAAAAAAAAGTTAAATAATTGTTGGTTGGGAAAAAGTATTTCAATACTATATAATTAATGGATTACAATGAAACGGATTGAATTAGGAATAAAATGTGGTGAATGCCATATTCCATATCAAATTCGCCGTTATGATATATAAGTAAAATATTATTTTTAAAGTCTCCAAAAACGGTAAAGCAAGCAAAACTATAAAAAATTAAATCCTGATTAAAATCAGCATAATACTTGCAGGTTAATATTTTACATGTAACATAGATTCTATAAAAATAGATTTTCTTGTAGAAAGAAATTTCCGGTATAAAATCAGCAAATTTATAAACGAAGTACACTGCATCATATCTCCTTTCTCATTTCTATAAATCACATGCATACCCATACCAGTAGACAAATTCAGACTAACGTCTTTATTTACAGGCTGTCTTCAATATCCATCCTTCAGCCACCTTTCTTCTGCTCCTTTCCCTTCCCGCAGCTCACGGATGCATTCGCGCCACGCACACACACGTCATCCCTCGATCCTCAACATAATTTCCGCGTATGAATTGAAGGGAATGAAAGGAATCTGAATTTTTTGCTGCCGTTCAACTTAAGTCGAGGATGGACGAGGCACACACGCGGACTTGCGAGCGTGCGAGAGACTGACGTCATCGTTAGAGATTATGAAGTGTTGGCAATCCTTCGAGCGTTATTGGATTTCGATGCGCAGGTGAGAGAATTTTATAGAGCATCGTACGTGCTTTGATTTGCGCGCACTATGTGAATTTTCGCCGGAGAAGTGGGCATCGCGTAATCGAATAAGTATATATTGGCATTTAGAACGATAAAAATGTTATCTTTTTATTTAGAGCTTAAACGAAGTAAACTAATTCCATTTAAAAGCATCGTCATTAGATGTATGCCTATTTCATCACATTCGCGTTATTAAAAAAAATGCTTTTAATATGTTATTCACAAATAAAATAAAAATTTAACAACATAAGCAATCTGAAAAGTGATTAATTTATAACTAGATAAATTACGGTAAAGAAAACAAAAATTTTGTAATTTTTTTCGATAATTAAAAGCCAAGATTTAAGCTCGTCATCCATCACACCGTGATTTTGTCATTACAGCCGAGCGAAATAATTAAACATAAATCGCTCGACCTTAATCAATAAAGCAATAAGCGCCTCCGCGCCGGCGTGCGCTTGTATTCCAACTTGGCAGGAATTTCAAAACGCGCGCACAAGTCCATAAAAAATGAAGCTGATTTATCTTCTAAAGTGCCCTCGCGCGCGCGAATCTGCCGCGTTTCAATGATACGTCTCGCGGTTCCCAAGGTTGCCGAGCGTATTCCGCGAAAGTGGAATATTATAACGATCTTCTCTTTGGCGAAGGAGAGAGAGCGAGAGAGAGAAAAAAAATAGCCGCTCGGGCACACAGACTGCAATACAATCGCTTGCTGCTCGCGCGCGCCTTTTCGAACGTTACATTTCATAATGCGGGATTCGCATGCAACGCGCGGACGCGGCGCGTAAATAATATCGAAGGCGAGAGAGTGACTAGGCGCTGATGCGCCAGCCGAGAGAGCCCACGGTGAAGGTAGGTATATGTACATATAGGTGCGTTGCAATGCGCGCGAGTCGTGTTGAACCTTTTTTCAAGCCAGATAATTTAACGGCAGTAAAGAAGAATTAAGTTCCTGTTTAAATATCGTATTGACTATTAAACGCAATTTATAGTAAAATATGACCGAGTAACGGTAAAAAAGTGTTATTTTTTACGAGCCATTGTAAAGTGAACCCTTTGTAATTTCACGTAATTTAAATTACCGCAATAAGGTTGGGTATTATTTGTTTGTTGTTATAATTGTGATAAATTTACGCAACGATGATGGGCTGCGTGAAAATTCGCTGGATTATTTAACAGTGCCAAAATAAACTGATTTATTTAGCATACATCATGCTCATAAGAAAGATTTCGCAGCATTTATTATGAATTTTATAGTCACTCACACACCAAATAAATGCATTTTTTAACGGAATTTTAAGTGACGTCGAGATTAAAAATAGAATCTTCGTGAAAAATATACAAATTTTAATCATAAGGTCTAAGATAAGTAGTCATATTTTCTGTATTTTTATATAAACGATACTTTATTTAATAAAAGCGGATCAAGGAAAATATAAAATTATATTAATTTGAAAAAAGAAAAACTATTTTTGTCTACAAAAATGTATTTAACTCTACATGCATAAGTGAGGAGTAATATTTGATTATATGGTTTACATTCATACATCAGACTATGAAGATGACAAAATTACACTCTTTCCATATAAATTAAACAAATTATAATGTTTAGTAATAACTTTATAAATAAATCTATAAAAATATTTCATTTAAAATGAAGATTATTTTATACGTATTTGATCATTAATATGTGTAATAGTTAACGTTGATTAATAAATATATCATATCAATGAATAATTAAAAGCCGTATTTTTATGCCAATGAATCTATTGATGGACGCTAATTACATAGAAACTAAGTAATTAATATGTGCATAAAACTCAGCCGTTAATAATTTTGACACTTATGTTCTGTGGACGTAAAATTTAACAAGCCAAATCATTGCGTTATATTATATAATGCAACTTTGATGCGGGCTCATTAGTACACATACATTACATATTATTTTCTTTAAACGTTGCATGGTATTTATTAGGCTTATAAGTTCCTTCATCATTGTTATACTTTTATATTCTTTGAATTTTCTACATAATTATTATAAATGATTACCATAAAATTAAAATAAATAGTTTTCGATCTACGGCCTACAAGTTCTAAATCTATGAGGATTCTTCAATCACAATCTCTTTGTAGTATGCCCATTAATATACTGTACATTTAAATGAATGTTTAGCATTTAGAATACGCGCGCTAATCACGACCGAGCATTTTCCATTGATCTCAGAGCTAATAAAGTATTCATTAGCTAGTGAATATAATTAAAAAAAATTGCTTCACCACAGATAAAAATCCACGCTTTCGCGGCGAAAACACTTGAGATCTTTGTCGATCGAGGAAACCCGATTAATAAACGACACATGCAGAGCCCAGCAAGAGAGGGAGAGACACCCGATATACAGTCAGCATCATCATCCAATCAATTAAACCACACGCACCTAACGATCACACGCATATTTCCATTCTGAAAGGCGAATGAAAAACACGCAGCAGTAGAGATGCATCGATGATACGTGCAGCATATACTCGAGTCGAAGAATCGAATATGCACGCAGCGCGATCGCTCTTTAAAAGGCAAATTACACGCCGCATCTTAGCCGCGCCGCCGTAGTGCTCGCTCGCTCGCGCGCTAAGTGCCTCGCGTAGAAACAAGTCTAATGAAATCGATAAGCTCTCGCTCTTATGCGCTTCTTATATACCTATATGTGTGTGTGTGTGTGCTGCTCTCCTCTTTCGCGCTCGCGCGCCTATCTCATGCTCACATCGGCGCGCAGATCTTTATCACCGCGGCGCGGCTCTCCTCGTTTTTTCGCGCAACGCGCGCGCGGCCGCGAACAATCAGTCCCGCGTGCGCCTACCTTAATTACAGCGCGCGTATCCGTACCCTCGATACGATGGAAAAATGCCCGAGAGAATAGAAGGCAGAGTGTGGCAATATATATATA